>JAUZSV010215521.1:0-12607 GCA_034780495.1 Parotocinclus cesarpintoi
CCCAATAGTTTTCAAAACTAAAAAAGCCTTCTAGAAGAGAGATACAATTTGACAAGAACCAAGAAGAAGTCCAGTTTCCTTCTAACTCAGCAGCCTCTCAACAAGTATCTTAGTATGATGCTTTAATAGCTTTAATAGTCATTTGCCCTGATCTCCTAGTATACAAAAAGAAAATACATTTTAAATGGAAGTTTATTTTCTAATGTCACTTCCCATATTCACAAGCATGTTCCAAAATCAAGTGAAAAACCTTACCAGAAGACTAGCACAAGTGGCTGTTGAAGAATTCTATACAAATGGCCAGGGTTTGTATGTAATTTTGCATGTAATTTAGCTTTGTACACATATTTATAAAATAGGGGGACCTTTCCTATACAGCTGATAACTATGGGTCCTTAATTTAGCCTTAATGAGCTAATTAACTGGCTTATGGATGTGGGGAAAATTATATCAACTAATTCACATTTTTGTAAATTGTGGCTCTGCTCCTAAATTAATTAAGTTCTAACACCCATAAAATGTTACTAATCTTTAAATACTGTAAGTATAATTAAACACTGGCCTAAGAATTTGTCCAAAAATGAACATAGTCATACATTTTTAATATTGTTTTTTGTACATTGTTGTCTAATGAGTAATCTCAAATTAAAACATGAAACACAATCATTTAGATAAATGTAGAATGATTAATTAAAAAATGTAACTGATTAATTGAATTGATTTGTACATTTACACGTTGCTAGTGAAAAATACAACAAGTGGCAACAAAATCTACGCAACATATTGAGAGTGAATAGGAAAATTACTAATGAAAACTGGATAATGGAAACTTGCACATAAACAGAATTTGTGTGTCGGCAATGAAAATCTGAAATAAGTCTACAGAAAGAAAGTAATAAAATGTGTCAGAATTTCATTAGATTTTGCCATTCTGAAGCAGTTTTTTAGGGCTTTTCAGATTCAATCAGCAAGCCAAACTTAACGTAATAATAACCCACAATTCAATATAAAAGCGGTATTACTTGATCAAAATATATAAAGCTTTGTAGGAACAAAACAACAGTAAATTATGTTTCACTTTTATCAACAGTAACTAAAGTGACTGTGCTGTGTCCTTAAAATGTTTATATACTTGAAGCATAACACTTTTTTTTAAAGAAGAAGTAAAGAAACGGAAGGGAATCTTGGAAAAGTAAAAAAGAAAGAAAGAATGGAAGGAACAAAGCAAAGAAAACAGAAATATCAAAAAACATATTCATTCTGCATTATTATCATGATTTTATTTTCACTACTTTGCGGGTCACATGTTATATTGTTGCAATTTCTCTACAATATGTATATATTATATATGTAAATGAAATGAAAAACCTTAGAAATAGAGAAAAGAGAAAGAAAGCCACAAAAACCATTGATATAAGACTGACAATTTGAGGAATGGAAAGGAATAGGTAACAAAATATGAGAGGAAAGAAGGAAATTATGGAAAAGAAAATCAAGCAGTGTTCTTGTCTCTTGAGGAGCACCATAGGGAGCTATTCTTAGTCCCCCTTTAAAATTCAGAATGTATTATTTCTAAGTCTTTTTTTCTGCCATGCTGTTGGTGAACAATGTTCTAATAATAAAATGCATAACAAAATGAATCCAAACTACAACTAAACTAGACCTTTAAGTCTCATATTGGTGCTACACTTGCTGTGTGAGCTTACATTTTATATTGAACAATGTGTTAGTTAGTTTAATGCTCCTTGCTCTCCAAAAAATACATGTACATGTGGCACTTGGGCAAGTCAGAAGGATGTTGGGAGGAAACAGAAGAATTTGAAAAATCTGATTTGTGAATGGATTAAGCTAAAAGATAACATTTTACCTTTACTAAGAAATGTTTGAAAATGTGTGGAGAAAGAAAAACTCTGTGCTCTAGCAAGGTTAGCTTATCACAACTGATGGAACAGTGAATTCTGATTTATCAGTAAGAGAAAACGCTAGGATACTTGAATCCCAAGAAAATGTGGTTCATGACAATTACCATAGGCATGTATGTTTTTCTATCAAAAATGGTTTAGAAGAATAAGATTTTGGAGTTGCCAAGTCAAAGACCTGACCTTAATCCAGTAGAAATGCTGTGAAAGCAGTCCATGTAAGGATACCCATGAGCATCCCAAAACTGAAGATGTTGTGTATTGAGAAGTGGGCTAAAACACCCCCAAGGTGGTGAAGCTGCTTTGAGACAATGCTCCATTGTAAAAGGCGCTTGATAAATAAACTTGAATTGAATTGAATTGATGTACAGGATTAATAACAGTTATCAAAAAAGTTGCAGTTATGGCAACCAGATAGTAAATGCAAAGGCTCCGATTTACCGCTTACAGAAAATTTATATTTACAACATTAATTCAGTTATACTAAAACCTAATTGGTTAACAAACTTACAAGCACCACTGATCCCAGGCAATTGCAAATGACCACATTCTATAAATTTATTAAAAGGCCTCTATTCAGTCCAGAAATGAAAAAAGCCCCAGGACAAATGTGACAGTAAAAAATCACTACAGGTGAGTAACTACAACTGTCAGACCTCTTCTTTTCAGCATATTAGTCCTGAAATGGCCTGAAGCATTAAAAAACAGACCTTTTCCTGCTATATATTCAATCTACAACAACACACAACGTATTATAGTTCCCCTAAACAACCAGTGACGTTAAATAACACAATTATGTACATTAACTGAGATTTAACTGGGAATAATAGGGGAAAAAGGCACTGTCAGTCTACACTGTAGCTTGTATGAGTTCATTTAGGAAACTCTCAGTTTAGTGTTGATAAAGTGCTCCATCTGTTGGTAACACTAACACAGTACAGAGCAGAAGTATGGAAATATTATCTACTGTGTAGTTGTTTAAACTGGTATGATGTGCAATTTAGAAACATGTAATTTATTGAATAATGTATTAAATTGAAAAATAAAATGGTTAGTTTTCTGCTGACCAGATGCTTAATATCTGCCAGTATTGTTTGCCTAGAAAAAATCGATGTTTATGTAAATTATCGGATTCCTATCCTAAAGTTGCATCTTAAAACAAGAAGCACGTAACCTATAGGACAAGAAATGCACGGAAATGACCCAAACTGGCTACAGAGGGCGCTCGTGGGTCATTAATAAGCAATTTGCAAAAAGGGAAATCCTGTCTGGTCTGTAATTGGGGAATCAGTGGGTTAGACTTGTTTGAGAGCATCTCACAAATGCTCACTTAAGATCTGGGGAATTTGGAGGCCAAGTTAATACTAGTTAGTGAACTCTTTGCCATCTTTCTCAAACCATTTCTGAACAATTTTACAGTTCAGCAGAGAACATTATTCTCCAGAAAGAGATCACTTCCATTAGGTAATACCATTGCAATGAAGGTCCATTGTACTCGAAATGTTAATATTAGCTCTAAAGTATGATTACAGTGCAGGGTCAGTCAGATCACATTGTGAGTGATACCAGTGAATTCTAAAAATGACAATTTCAAAATATACATTATAGTCACCCACAACCAAAGCCGTACCGCAGTCGAAGGTACTAAGCAGGAATATAAAGTTGAAAATTCAAATTCAACCTTTACCGTATGGAGTTGCATTCAGAAACGTATGCCACATAAAACTTTACTGAGCAAAAATAAGCTTTATGTTAACAATTAAACATGTAGTTGATCAGACAAAACAGGAAATATCCTGGGTTCAAAGTGTCTGCAATAAAAAGGGAGAAAAAAGTAGAAAAAAAGTAAACACAAGAAACACTGGATTTTGCTTCGCATCGTCATTACTGTCCCATCTTTTTATGATTTTGGGGTTTGTGCATAAATCTGGATACATTAAGGATAAGCATTTCAAACAAATTAGAGTTGTTAGAGTAGAGGCTAATTCTTTGTCAAGAGACAATGAACCATTGTAAAAAGCGCTATATAAATAAAATTTTATTAAATTGAAGATTACAGGCAACATGGTAGCACAGTGAGAAGGTCCTGGGTTCAATCCCCAGATTGAAGTGGTCCGTGTTGAGCCTGCATGTCCTCTTCGTGTCCATGTGGGATTACTCCTGGTACTCTGGTTTCTCCCACAGTCCAAATACATGCGTGTTAGGTTAATTGGTATCTCTAAAGTACGAGTGTATGCACTGTATATGCACGAGTGTATCTCTAAAGTATGAGTGTATGCACCCGATTGTCATCCTGTCTAGGGTTGTTCCTTGTACCTGTACCACCATGCCACCAGTTAGGTACCAGCTCTCCTGAAAATTAATACATGTAATTCACAGTAACAGCATAAATGATCTGATGTCAACTAATCCTAGTTCACTTTTGAGTTTGTTTACACTTTGGAATGATGCACAACGTCTCAAAAGCAGACGTTTTAGATGATGGTTGATAATAGTGGGTATAACCTGTTTGTCTGCTGCCTGAAGCAACTTTGGATAGTCCTTAACTAGAGCTGCCAGAAGACTATGAGTCATGTCACAAGAAATGAGAGCACAATCCTTCTGAGTGGGATGGACACCACATCCTAATAGGCCAGGCTTACTCTTTAAGAAAGCAGAGTTATCTATGAAGACCACATTGTTTTCAGAGAACAATTTGGACAGAAAACATGTTGACTAATCTAGAAAACTTAATTTCCCTAAGTTATTTTAACAGTCCACATTTTGTCTACAAGTTAATACTTGTGAAGGTGAGGTCAATGCAGTGTTTAACTGCTTACTATTCAACGCAAAGCATTGTAAGTGCAAAACTATGTAAAGAGCTTCATATTTTGGTGAGTAATGAACACAAAAACACCTGGATAAGTAAGAAGACAGATTTCAGGCAATAAAAACGTGGCTTTTCCATTGAAATAAATAGTTTATTCTGACCAGAAAAATATACATTCAACATATATGTTTGTGTATATGCACACACAGACACTGGACAAGCATTCCTTAGATGCATTATTACCATTTCAATACATTTAAACACTGTCAGCAACATCAACAGTCATCATAATTGGTTCTTAAAACAAAATAACCATTACTGAAAATATACAAAGACGTTTTACGTTCAATGCTTTTAAAAACACAAACGCAGGCGACAAAAAAACACAATCATATTCAGATGTAAATCTGTATTTTTTATGGTTGTCCTGTCTCTATAACCAGCACTGAAAAGCACCTATAATACAGTGCTAACCAGAATAATGGCCCATGTCCTTAATGCCCAAGGATGAATCCTCTTGTATTTTAAAGGCTGAAATGAAAGTTGAAGTAAAAAGATTCGTCCCAAGGATTATAAGCAGAAAGTTTCAGAAATTAAACAGGAAAGTAGACATTTACAGACTGTGCTCAGATAACAAAACACAGTAAATCCAGGCAAACTTAATCCAGATAAACTTCTGATGATTTCTTTACAGTTTATAATCAGAAAGAAGACTAGCTGATTTAGATCCAGCATTACTTCTGAAAGTTCACTAGTCTAACTGATCAGATGGTATTTTAGTTCGCATCCTTGTGAGGAATGGGTTTAAAGGAATACTCCAGCAAACTAATGTCCATATAACACAGTTGTAGAGTACTCATGATTACCATGGACAATCAGGGTGAACTAACAAGTACTAATGGAAAGTCCAGGGGCACATCTTGGTGCTATCAGTAAACTAGTTCAGACAGCATGGACCAAAAGTCTGACCACAAATGTAAATGTTTCCTTTACAAATATAATGACCAAAACACACCCCAAAGCTTCACAGTGACTATCTGAAGACCGAATAAGATCATGTGCTGACTGTCAAGGACTCTCCAGTGTTGTAGTGTTCTGTCACTCCCATCTTCTGGCTGGTCTTGTCCAATTCCCTAGTCTTTTGACATCTCCCACTGACATTCTTTTCACCTACAGGGAGTGGACTTTCATGTTAAGAAGAAGTCTGCACAGATGTTAGTCTGTCATCTTTGCCTGCACCTTAATTGACCAACAGGGTGGCAGTTGCAGCAGCAGAAGCAAAAAGATCTTCATTTGAATTCCACCTGATTTTCCTTCACTCATACAAAGCCAATTGTGCCTCCTAGCCATGCTGGGGGCACTGCCAAGGTTCAAACATGGGAACTCCCCAGTTGTGGGTTAGTATATCTGAAGGATGCACCACCTGAGGGGCTTCAGTGTTGAAATGTGTGATAAATATAAAAGAGAACAGTTTTGTTTTTTGTCTCATCTTAATATAACAGCATAACAGTTCACAACTTAAAATGAAATGTTTTGCTGATTTTATAAATGAAGAAAAAAAAACAACAACCTATGCAGAGAACAAACATGATCCCGAAACATTTTAGAAAACATTTGGCTACAAAAACGTTTGGCAGTTGACAAATAATTTCAAGGAAACAACACCTTGCCAACCGGTAAGCATGGAGGTGATTCTATTATGCACTGGTATTATGAGGGAGCTAGTGTCTCTGTAAATACTGTGTAAACAAATAGAGTAACAGATTATTCTGTATTAATTGTAATATGGTAAATTCAGCAATGGTTTCTTGCAAAAAAAATTAAAGATCAACAGAACATGTCATTTCTGCAGTAGTGGACAAACTTTTGCTTAATAACCTGAAATTCATTGTCTTTTATCATAATTATACAATCACACTGAAGTGAAGTAAGATGCTGATTTTTTTAACATTTGGCCATTCACTGTAGTTGTGTAGATTCACAAGTAGTCATTAAGTAAAATGCCTTATCCTAAGTGACTTCTAAATAATACAGCCTTACAATCCAAAAGGGGTCTAACGATGCACTCTGCTCACATATCGTTTTGATTCATGATACTGAAATTATAGAATCAAGTTTCTCATCTTTTTTACATTCGACAAAAGACAAATGTAAACACAAAACAATGCACATTTTCTTGTGTATGTTTAATATATACATATATATAGTATTTATAGAAATTACTAGAAAGAGATGTTTCTAAATGCTCTATTGTAGCTTCCTCATATATTAAGTAGCTGAATTTTCAAAATAATATGTATTTTTCTTGGGTAAAATTTCAAAAAAGAACATTTAGTAAAGATGAAATATTTTTTGAAATATTTAGAGAAGAAATGACAAGGTGTCTGGTGAATGAGAATGATGTATTGTGTCACATTGTACTATTACATCTCTACAGTTGTGGGTTAAGGGGCCTTGCTCAGAAACTCAGCAATGACAGACGTGGACCATCTGGAGCATAGTCCAGTCCCTATATATTGAAGATTTTCTAAAGAGTAATTTACACCAATGTACTCCCTATATATACAGCATTTAATCAGTGTATTTATCCAATGCTCACAAAATTAGAGAATATTTCATTACGTTTTGTTACCATTGTATTTCTGAACTGATTAAAAAATGCATTTGAGTATTTGGAGTGTATTCTGTAGTATAAAAAATGAATGCAATCAAGCACTAGTTTTAGAAGATAAATCCTAAAAGCTAAAGATAAAACATTTACATCACGATTCTTTGCAGACAGCATCTTATGCAGCTTGCCTGTGTTTGTGACACAAAATATAGACAAAAGTTTGTGGATACCCAGAATAAACACATCTAAAACATGTGAAATTACAGCTTTTCTCAGTTGCCAAGACACATTTCCTAAAACCTTGCATCCCTTTCTCCAAACTGTAAACAAAAAACCCAATTCACAAGCTAGATTCACAAAACCTGAAAAACCAAACTATTGCTACAAAACAGTTCAGCCAGTGCTCAAAAACAAACCGTGTTGTCAGATCAGGCCACGAGTCAATCAAAATGCAAAACAGCACTGAACAGTCATTACACACAACACCGAAAAAAGGAAAATACAATGGTCAGATAATTAAGCTGTAGAAATCCTCTTGTCCACAAAGGCAAATGCATCTTCAAAGCAAAACTCCTGTTTAGCAAAAAAATAGTAATTATATACTGTTTTTAAAAAAATACAAATAATATATACACAAAAAATACATTACAACAACAAAAGACTGTTTCCCTTTATAGTGAAACTTCCATGACTGGGTCTCCTTTTATTGGTTTCTTCACGTCGTTCGCTACACGTGTGCTCAATTTTGGGTGGTTGTGTTTAAATTGTGACACTTGTGCTTTATTTGAGTTTCACTTTTGCTACCTGTGCTTAACATTATGCAACCCAAGAGAATTAATGAAAATGCATTCGCAAGTTGTGTCTTACCAGGTGAAAAGTGCTTAAGGTTCTGCCAAGAGGGTAACCATTTCAATAAATGGGTTCAGGCACTAAGCATATGGTTCACACAACAGGGTTTAGGGTTTTAGCAATCATGAAAAACTGTAATATGGAGTTTGCCCCCCACCTATGCTGCTACAATAGCGTTGGTTCTTCTAAGAGAGCTTTCCACTAGATTTTAGAACTCCTGACTCCGAGGTTGGCTTCTTATGTTAGACAGTAGGTCCTGGCTCACTTTTGGCATCTGTTGAGTTCAAGGTTCTGTGAAAACCAGGGAAGTTCTCCATCAGCATTGGCTAACCAATTCTCTGTGGGTTTACTGGCAGCAGGGCAAAAAATGGAATCGTAATTAGAGTCACAGTGGTGTTCAGTACAACCCTTTCTGCTGTCACCGTTTTTCTACAGAAACAGTGACAGTAGAAACAAGAAATGCATTCTTTATATTAAGAATGTTATATGCTAGTGTTAATACACTGATCACAAAAATAAGGCTATTTAATTAAGGAAAATATCCCCTTTATAAAAAATATATACATTTTGAAATATCCCCAAATTTTTGTGAGCAGCATAGTTAACAAGCCTCCACCACAGCACTGTCACAATTCCTCATTTTGCTAAAGCTGAATTGCCTGCATTCCAACACGCTCTTTTGTTCTGTCCCTGTTCAAAATAATTTGGAGAATAATGCTTTGCTTCACTTCAGTGTGAATGTACCACTTGTCGGTTGGCCTTATCCAAAGCAACTTACAATCACTTACAGATTAAGGGTTTTGCTCAAGGGCTCTTGACCGTGGCAGGTTAGCAGTGCTGGACTTCTGGTGAGTCCAGTACCAGAACTTCTGATCAACCCCAGTGCCATATCATAGATACCAAGTGCATTGATTAGACAAATTAGTTTAATTCTTATGTATATCATCCACGCCATTAAAGAAGGATGGGTCCATTTTGTCCTCCATTTGTCCTCCATTGTTTCTTCCTTGTAATGTTTAGGGAGTGTTTCCCTTCCACTGTCTCCACAGGCATGCTCAATTTGGGATTGGCTTTAGAAAACAGAAGATAATCCAAACCTTTTAAGCTGCTTCGAGACAATGTTCCATTATAAAAAAACAATATATACATAAATCGTATAATTGTGTTTTAAGTTCATTCTGTCTCAGTATTGATGAACTATTGGCTGTCCAGACTAGCTGGTGGATAATAGGCAGAAAACATTTAGTATAAGGGTTTTTTACCTAAAGAAATAAAGGTGGCTCCTGTGCCTTGGATGTAAGAGCCAGCTACAAAAAAAACAGCAGTTCCTGAGAACCTGGGATCAAACCCCAGGTAGGGTGGAGCATTAGTGGCTAAGTGGCCCCATGCTGTACTGGCATCCACCAAGTAAATTCTGTGATATGTTCATTTAGCCTCACAACACTGACCAGGCCCTTAAGTGGGCTCAAAACAGGATCCTTCTCTTTGCAAGGAATCCACTTTGGGTATATGTTTTAACCATTTTACCAGATGTTGTTTCAGATTGCAGCTGGAGGACGTTGTCCACCTACCATTTCTTTAATACATTGATTGGCTACAGTCCGGAACTGCGGCTGATAGGGAGGAACGCTTCTTTGGAACGTGCAGCTGGAATGGCCAGCTCTGGAATCCTTGCTGTCCAACTCAGGACTGAAATCTGTACTCTAATCCATGTGAGTGTGTAATTCTAGTGCTTTTTCTTCATCGTCTCCCTCTTTCTCTTCATTCATTCCCATGTAGTAAAGTTCTTTAGCCACCAAAACTTCATCCTCTTGTTCTGACGTCTCAGAAAATTCCTCCACTGAGTTATAAGAGCATGAGCTTCTTGGAATGCCGGCATCAGAGGAGGGAAGGTTGTCCAGGTCCCAGAGGTTGCCAGGGAAGGAGCCGGAGATGTCAGAGTTATTGGCGGTAAAGTTGCCCTCATCGCTGGAGCTGCTCAGACTCTCCTGCTGCTTCCTGAGCAGGATGGGCTGATCAAAAACCAGCACAGTGGAGTACATTACAGACGACTGGCCTGAGGTTTCTGGCGTTGCACCTCCAGTGGACATGTCGAGAGAAAGTAGTTCTAACAATTCTTCTATCGTTGCAAGATTGGTGCAACTGCCTTCCACGCCCACAGCAAGATGAAGGGCCTTCTCCTGTTGTTCTCCCTCTTGAATGAGTAGATTCTCAACTACCTCTACTTCACACACACTTTCAGAGATGGCCAGTAGCGGGTAAGCAGTGTCTGTGCCATTCATCTGCAGGGGAATAAAGGATAAGTTTTAAGATTAAACAAACCACAAATTGTAGAGAGGGTGCTCAGGTGGCACAGACGCCTAATATGTTACCCATGTTAGATATCTAAATCTCCTAATCTAATCTAAACCATTAATCCACTTTAACTAGAGCCTCTAGTTTTGATTTTGAGATAAAAGTTGATTATTTTGTATTTTGCATTTAATCTACATTTAAACATTGAGAGATGGTAATGCACTTACCACTATCCCACTATTTAAATATTTGGTGTTCAAATCATTTAACAAAGAACCATTTGCCGTAGACAGCTGACTCCTGAAATTTGACATAAATTTCCTATTCTGCCACGTCCATCTTTTCAAAGCCAAACCACCTCAAACAGCATAGGCTATGAGGCTGGTGCTGTCTGTTTTTCGTCTCTTTGTGCAGTTTGTTAATTTTTAATTTCAGTCATTTATTGGTACAATGCACAGTGCAGTAATCCATGTTACCTGGCTACATTTACATTTAAGGCATTTAGCAGACACCCTTATCCAGAGCGACTTACGTGTGATACAGTCTTACAATTGAAGCAATGGTGGGTTAAGGACCTTGCTTAAGGGCCCAGCTTGGCAGAGGTGGAATTTGAACCCAAGACCATCAGGTCCAGAGCCCAATACCTTAACAGCTAGGCTACCGCAGTCCAGAAAAAAATATATATTTATGGCATTTATAGTGAATTTCCCCACTGTGGGACTAATAAAAGATTATCTTATCTTATCTTATCCAAAGCAACTTACAACAGTTGCAGCTTGGCAGATGTAGGATTTGAACCCTGAACCTTATCCAGTACCACAACCACTAGCCTACTACAGTCTCTACATGGCTACAGGTTGAATTAATGTGTGAACGTCATAATAATGACAAAATAATATGTAAGATTACAAAATAATCTCCCTCACATATCAGTAAAACACATTGAGATATTGTTGTAGAACATATCACACCTATGTTTACTACATTAGTAATGGAAATAAAAAAATATTATACATATAAAACTCAAAAAGAGAATAGTATATATTATCTGTAATAATAATTTAGGCTGAAGTGGTTCAGTTAAATTCCCTGCTTTGAGGTAAACAGTCACTTATTCTTTTGTAACAGGATTATGGTTTTATTTAGATCGGGAAAGAACAAAAAGTCCATATTTTCCTACTGCCTGTTCATGCACTTTATAAAAGAACATTTAACAATTTACTTGCAATCTGACCTTTTTGAAGTCCATCTCTTTGGCCCAAGTACAATTGTTGGGATTTGGGACATCTTTCCACATCAGTTTCCTCAATCTGAAAATCAAATGGAATATCATAACAAGTTCCAGATTTTTAATCACACCCACAACAAGCAGGTTATTACAAAACATGGCAGGAAATAGTTCTAGATTTTTGATTCTACATTGCAAATTTGACACTGTTTTAGCAAATTTTAAGTGACATCCCTATGGCTTCCAATAACTTTAATTTCTTATCAAACACAAAACGGCTGAGTGTGAACTGGAAAACTACTTCCAAACAAATACTCTAACATTATATATAACATAATGCACCCAGCTATAACCTGAAAGGATACAAATATTTTTGTGAAGTGAGCCAAGAATTATATAATAAAATTGTTTGATGATAATGTGAACAAACAACGGCCTGTACCAGTCAGACTAACATATTTATTACTCTTTGTTACAAGTCATTTTCTTAATATGGTCCCTGTCTGCTAGTTTTATCTTTCAGCCACTACTCTAATGGGAATTTGGCCCTGGCACATGCCAGCCTTTGCGTCATATAGTAAACAGGATGTAGTCTATTAGCACATCGATACTAAAACAGGTGATGCATAAAACTACCCTAAATACGGCCTGCAAAGTGAAACCGATCTAACCGATGGCAATAATAAAGTCGGTAATCAGATATATTTGTAAGCACAGGAGGATCTGATATCCTTGTGCTCTTGAACAAAGCACTGCTTCTCATTGCTAAGCATTATGTCCTGCAGCACTCTCTTTTCTCACTTGTTTTTCTCTCCTCCCTGTTACGATAGCCAGTGGTGTTTTTAATATGGACCCAAGTATGCGGGATAGGTGTAACCCACGACGTATAATAAGAA
>JAUZSV010215614.1:0-12606 GCA_034780495.1 Parotocinclus cesarpintoi
AGATTAATTTAATACAATTTGGAATAAGGCTGTAACGTAACAAAATGTGGAAAAAGTGAAGCGCTGTGAATACTTTCTGCACTGTATAGTAGGGTACAAAAATAATAAGCCACCATTATATTAGATACCATTGTTTTACACATAGTTTAACGGCTATATATAATTATTTCTTAGTTTCTTTATTAGTACACAGTCAGAAAATATTGGAAAATAATGTTTTTTTATATATGTAACTTTAAAAAGCTAAAACGGGGGAACAGCTTCAGTGGAAAGTATAGCAATAGTTGAATCTGACAAATACATTTCTACACTTTGAAGAGGATTTAACAGGAATAGGGAACAGGAAAAGTTTAATATATGCTAAAGCTTATAAAGATTGTTATGGAGTGACAAATCCAATGACATTTGTAGGTCCAGTCGTCGACAACATATTATATATAGTCATCATAGTATTGCTAAACAACAAATCTTATGACTTAAGACTTTTGCACAGTAATGTATATGTAGCCATTTTATATGGGAAGATGCCACGGTCCAGTTATCAATCTGCTACCCTTGCCAGTAGAGCCCACTGTTGCAGATTAATCCCTGCCTGGTCTTCCCTCCCTCAATCGATTGTTTCTCTGAAGTACCTGAGCCAACTAGAGCCACTGCCAAGACACAAAACTCAAGTATCACAGTGGTGGGTTAGCATATTACACTTTCTGCTTGCCAAAGATTAGTGGATGATTAGCGGACTGCATAAGTTAAAACACCTGTTGGTGTCAAAAACAAAATCAATGTCACCAAAGTGTACCTTTAAGGTAAAAGTAAGCTAGTTTGGTGGTAAGTTTTCATTAATAGATATAGTGGAATAAGGAATACTACCAGATGGGACAGTCAGTAATTGTGTACCTACTATATATATATATATATATGTTAAAGGAGTATACATGCATAGCAGCAGATGCCTTTATCCGAAGGGTCCAACAGTGGTAGCTTGGCAAGGCTAGGTTTTGAACTCCCAGTCATTGTATTAGTAGTGCAGAGCCTTCAACACTGAACCACCATTGTTTGCAGGTGGACTGGGTAGAAGATGTACCTAAAAACCGAGGGCTAGATGTACACACATTAAATGTGTGCACTGTGATTGGTGATCATATTTATAGTGCTGTTGTTCCCCAATCATACAACACATAAACAAGCACTTTCCATCCTGTCTTAGTCTCAACCTTACTTGAACTCGCTCTTGTCTTGGCCTCGGAATTAAGTGGACTTGGAAATTTTTGTGTACACCAGCTGAGTAAACTGAGATAATATTACATATTACATGTTATGAAACATTATAAACTGAGCCTTTTAGTATAGTTATTGAATATCAACAACCCACTTAAACAGAATAAAATCATTCCTTTCTCTACGTGCCTAAATAAAATCTGCACTATGATTGGCTGCCAGGGAAAAACAAGTTCGCGCTCTAATCATTCAGTATGCGATTAATGAAGCGTTTTATTTTTAATCATCTGATGTTAAGATGTGATATGATGATATATTTCACAAAATATATGATGGAATTAATCTGGTCTCAGTCTCGTCTCAGTATCAGTCTCTATTTGGACTCGACTACCAAAACTCTTGGTATTGACTTGGACTTAATGTGTCTCGCTCTTGGTCTTGACTCAGACTCGGCTCAGAATGGTCTTATCAAAAGCACGACCTATTCGTCTGAAATTCCATTTTTTAATTTCCTAAAAAAAACAAAATTCCTGATGTGTAAAAGCCCACATGTCAATCGGTGTAGAGGTTAGACCACTGAGCCATAAAGAAGCTAAAAGTACGTTCAGTACATTTGGTTATAAGGTTCTTCTGAGCGACAAAAAGGAAATTAACAAAAGTAGAGTGAGTAAATGGTAAGAGGGCACTGACAAATCATTAGATTCCACACATCCATACACGTCTTCAATATCAATTATTATATACAGCAAGTCCCCTAGATATGAACCTGTTCCTTTCTGAGAGTGGGTTCATCTGTCCAGAAGAACGTACATCAAACATACTTAGCCTAAACATCCAGCTTGTCTCCAACATCTGCTCTCACTTACTTTCATTTTAGTGTCCATTGTTATGGCTCACAGCTTCTTATAGAGATCATCGCACCATACGTCACACTAAGGCCCACTTTCAGAGACACCAATCAACCTAGCACGAATGTCTTTGGACTATAGGAGGAAACCCACAAAGAAAGGACACAGGCCGCTACACTCTGGGATTGTACCCGGGACCTTTTTGCTACCCACCGAGCCACCATGCTGGCACATTTTGGGTTTAAAGTAATAATTCCACAAAAAGAGGTATGTACTATACAGAGCAAGTCCTACAGGACTACCCCCGCATCCATCGCTCCTTCCACGTCACCCCTTCAGGTTTCTTCACTTTTGTTCACGTTTTGACTCCCTGATTTATTTCAGCTGTTAAGTTTCTGTCTTATTAGGTCTGACTGACAAACACACTTTCAAAAATGCAAACTGCAAAAAATGCAAAACGGGTGCAATAAATTAAATATTGTTTAAATAAATGCAAAATAAAAAATGGTGATGGAACTTTAAGTTGCACGGTAGATTCGTAAGATAGTTCATTCTGGCTTTATTAATACATGGATGTTATACCGACTGCAGACCATACATGCTTTCTTTTTGTGGAAATATTGTGCTAATTGAAACCCAGGATGTCTGATATTAATTGTAAAAGCAGTAATGATGAGTCATGACAATGGACACACAAATGTAAGTTATCAAGATGAGGCTTAGGAACTGGATGCTTACACTAACTATGCTAGACTTACCAGACTTATGGACATCATATTACGTAGGCTCAAATGCAATGTTTCACACATGACAGTTATTGTTGTGCCATAATGGGTGCTGTGTAGGCGACAAACGAAACAAACAAGTTTGAGCCAGCCACAATCCTGAGGAGCATTGGAGACTTGGGAACCTGCCCCAGAGGTATTAGAGGGGTAAAACCGATGAGATAATCATAACACAATCTGACCTTATGTTGACAGTAACTCTGGATGCAACTCTGTATCTGACAGACCTCTCTTTACCAGAGGTGGAACTGAACTGGGCAGCTTAGCATTTGGAAGCAGTGCTCTGTGTCAGTCTGGTTAAATCCCTGCCTTTTGCAAAGAGAAATCTGTAGGTTACGCAGCTGTGTTGTGGTTCTAGCACCAGATTACATTATTGAAGTCCAGCTCTCAGGTCAGTGGCAATGCACTGTCTGTACTGCCTGTAGGTTGGCTGCCATCTTCGAATTGCTGGTGGTACAGTTCTGATCTCAATGTGAACCAAGGGCAATTCAATGCTCCTCGGGGTTGTGGTCGAGTCTGTAGATGTCATGTGACTAGACCAGGGTTGGCCTTTTGTTACAGGGGCTCTCTTAATACATGCAACCCTTAGTGTGGGTCTGATATACTGATTTTATTTTTACACTGATACCCTGTAGCTTGAAAAAGTTTGATTTGAAGATCTACCAACTCAATTGTTGAACAAAACATGGACTGTGTTGCTTCAGGACAAGCTAGATCTGGTTTATTTGTGCTTGTACTCATTAAGGATTGGGAAACAGAGTATGGAAGAAGAAAGGAAAAGACCTCACAAGAGGTTAAGATGATTTTGGCTGAGCTGCATGAGCAAAAGTGTCCTTTATGTTCTGAAAGGTCATTCATGGACACTGTTCTTCCACAAGCACCATCTGGTAGAGAGCACAGCACAACACAACAGGCTGTTCGTCCCGTATTTGAAAGTGGTAAAGAACAAAAGTGATAAGGACAGCACAAATTCGCACTCTGCACAAGCTTTTTCAATACTCTGAAATCAGATTTTAACAAAATCTCAAACAATCTGTTCCGTCAATAAAGCAAGCCTTCAGATATCTCTCTGTTTCCCAGGAGGACGGATGACTTAGGACATTCTGGTTCAGGTATCCATGGACGGAAAGTGAGATACGTTAGGGAGATAAATAGAGAAACATCTCTGGCAGTCAAAGTCTCTCTTGACGAATCTCCAAATGAGAAGGTCCCTTTTTTAGGACTTTAGACAAAACAGTCACATTTGTCATTAGGGTGAATGATTTTAATGATCTCTGTCAACTGACACTTTTAATCCAGTGTAAGAAAGATGAGGCAACAGGGAGATCCTGTGGAAACAAAGCGGCAGGATGGTAAATGCGCCTTCCTTTACTTCCAGCCTTTTTCTCTTTTTCTTCTTCCTCAGCAGTTCAGTCAGCATACAGGATAAACCCGGAGAAAGTGCTGTATTTGTTGTTGTTGCCGCCATGAGCTTTACCTCCGTCCAATTTGATATAGACCTCGTCTCCGGCGTCCAGGTGCAGAATCACACTGTTGGATGCATAATCATAGTTCTGATCAGCGTCCTGAGCGATGGCACTTGCCCTAACCTGATGGATAGATGAATAGAAGGAGAGGAAAGACAAAAAAGAATACATATTTAAATCATAAGATATTTAAGACATATTACATGATTTGGGCCATGATCTCACAAAAGCACGACAGGTTTTATAAAATATATGACTCCAATTAAACAACACGGGAACATTTTGATGGGACTCAAACCTTTTCTGCAAACAAGAGCTGTATTCAAGAACCATTTTCCAGGTAACAGGACTATTAAGAAACCATCAAAGATCAGTAACCCTTCTATAAATCCAAAACATTTTTAAGGGACCCCTATTAGTGGTGTTGTTGATATTCAAGAACACAGCAGGACCAGTTAATTTTATCAAGAAGTCAGAAACAATTTAAGGAACTCAAGACACTTTTTCAGCATTTTGTTTGGGAAATCAGGAAGTGTTTGAAGCCCATATTTGACAAACAGAAACAAATGAACTTTTTTCATGTACCCATACACTTTATAAACAACCTAAAACATTTAAAGCAACATAACACTTTTTTTAAAGGAACTTACTTTGGCAGGAATGCATAAAACATATACAGAACAATTCTTTCTCATAAACTTTTTAAGAAACTCTCTTTTGTTTTAAAAACAAAAATTTTAAAAACCCTAAATTTTATGTAGACTTTTTCATGTAACCCACAACTTTTTTTGGCAGAGGGAATTTCCAATAACGAGATCAAAGACATTTGATTTATTTTCACAAATAATTCACATAACACCATAAATCAAGATTGTACAAACTGAGCAAGATTTATAAAACCTTTTATTAATTGGTCAAATGTAAGTCTTAAATTCACTAATTAAATCCCGGAAAGTCAAATCTTTACTTATCTAAGAATTAAGGATCAATCAAGGATTGGTGTTCCCTTTGAACATAGATGGCCTTTTTGACTCCTCCCTGAACCAAGCCTATAAGACTGGGCTAGCCATTTAGATAAGTGAAGAAACTTTCACCCACAAAAACCTTGTGATTCAACAATCTGGGATTTACATACCTGGATTATTAATCATGAATAAAGACATTTCAAACTCAAGGTCATTACTTTTAACTTGTAATATGCTAAATTCTGACCGCTGACATTTTATAATAAAGCCATTTACCAAAACACATTTAGCACTGAGTGCCCTCGAAATGTCTTCAGTCAAAAGATTTAGAGCTTTACAATTCACAAAGGTTAGAATACATCCCCAGGAACCCGTTCAGATAAGCACCGGATCCACTCTCACACTCAGACAGAAGGTAAGATATGAGACGGCAATCAGGGAGGGAAGAGGAGCAGAGGGGTTTCACACAATCAGATTTAATAAGCCTGGATTTATTTGAGCATTAGATTGTGGCATCAGGACATTGTTGAGGATTTGGATAATCTGTTTGGCAAATGAAAGATTGAGCTACAGCGGGCAAGAATCTGTACAGATATGTGGCTCCATCCTTTAAATTCAGAGGTGAAAAGGAATGGACTTACAGTTTTGCTAATGTTCTCATTTCTAGGCTGAAGTTTGAAGGACTTTAAAGTGAAGTCTGTCGGAGTTCTGCGTCTTTTTGACCCCTGTTATGTGTCTGATGACGAGCTGTGTCTGAAAAGTTCTCCCACATGCCGGGCTGAGTTCTGTTGGCTGAGGTGTGAAGTTCTGCGCTGTTTTTCCACAGTTTTTTACAGTCATAGAGTAAAAGGATGTGGAAGCCCCTTCTAATTAGTGAGCTCTGCTATTTTACCCACACTATTGAAAAAATCAAGCAAACAACCTCAGACGAGCGCTAAAGTGCTCAGTGAGCTCAATTTGGCACTGACATAAGGTTCCACCAAGTCAGTCCTGTTTGCTGGAGCTTCCCTGGTCATCGGTGACTACGCTGGACAGAGATCTGTCTCAACTCAGAAGAAATTTCACAGGACCAGAAGGCCTCGTATAAGGATTCAACAGACACTGCCTAATTCCAGATTGACTCTGGAAGCAAAACAGAATCAAGGCAGTCACACACTGACACATGACAGGATTATTTCTTGGAATTGTATTTTTTTAAATGCAAAAGCTTGTGCAAATGCAAAGATGCAGGGAAGTTTCACAATCTCATATAAGAGCTAAGCTTTTTTTTTGGTATGAAAGCTATTCAGTCACACATCAGGCTTAAGCCTATTATAATTAATAATAATACAGTATTAGGCTACTATTATTTTTACTTACATCATTCTGAACATTTTCTAAGCAAGTAAAATGGCTTTGTGCTTTAAAGAGGGAACAACTGAAGGAAAAAGAACATGAAGAAGAGAACACCGTGTTTTTACTCAAGTATGTAAAAACTGCCAGTGGAGAGGCGGACTGAAATTACAGGAAATGCTTCATGAGATGCAGAAGCATCGGTGATTCGTCTGTGAGTTTTTGTTACTGCCAAAAGTTCACAAAATTTGAAAAGGTTCAGTCATAAAATTATAAAAATCACTGTTGATTTGGAAAGCACCATCATTAACCGCAAGCTTGAATTAATTCCTTTTGTTGTTTGAATAAATCAGATGAATAAATATTTTTTGTGTGTGACAAACTTCTGACTGACACATTAAAGGCTATATTGACTGTTTAAAAAATATTGAATATTTCATTACAGTTTTTGTGAGCAGTATAAATTACATTTTCTATTTTTGAGGCAAAGAGACAAATACAAGCCTATGATCACTGTGTGCAATACAAGGCACAGGCAGAACTGATGTAAATCACCACTGGTGAACTCTGGATTGAAGATATACGTTCTTAGCAGGGTTGAAGCTTCATCATCTGACAATCAACTGGATGAATCTGGGCTTGGAAAATGCAAGGAAATTGCTGGGATGAAGACTGTAAGATTTAGTTGAGTAGTAATAATGATCCGGGTTTAATGTCACCCATAAGGACAAAGCCATGGTTGGTATGGAGGACATCAAATACTTTAAAAATGCAGTGGAAAGCATTCCTGTAAAAATGGACCAGCGATGATAGTTTTGGAATATTCATCCAGAACATCTGTATTGTTCTTTATGCTTCTGACAACACAGGATGTTTGCTTTGCCTGAATAAATGGCCAGATTGATTAGCAAGGATTATCTCACCACCTGTCTTACAGGCATATTGTCTTATCTGCACCTGTGTGTACACCACACTGGCATGATGGTTTTCCCACAGGTCTTGGCCATATGGAGGTTTGGACCGTGGTACAACGGTTTGTGATGGGACGCATATGGAGAAAGATCTGGTCAGTGATGAGTAATGCTGTAGTGGTTTGGTCAGCTGCTTCCCTGGTGTGTAACTGCTGCTCAGCAGTTCATAAACACAGACTGAACAATGGAGACTGAGCACTGCAGTGGTGTTTTATTACTTTTTACATCGACCTTCCCTCATGTTTGGGAAGCATGCATCACCCAGCTCAGAGGAGCAGCACCGAAAGAGGACTGTGTGTGTGTGTGTGTGCCAGGGGTTTGATTTTTGCACAGGAACGGTCGATCCTGGAGGCAGGCTCAATGTGTTGCCCCGTGAAAAAAAGCAAAACACAGCACCTATGCTAACATTAACACCAAGAAAATAACTCCATATAGCCTACAGTTTAAAAGTCCTGAGTAATTTATTACAGGCCCATTTATATTCTATGTACTTTCCAAATATGACATAAGGTAAAGCATATTAAATGATAGAGCAAAGTGTCTAGTTCATTTATAAACAAGTCTGAAGTGATTAATGATAGTTACACACAGATGCTGGAAATATACTGCTCACAAAAATTAAGGGACACTTCAAAAATAATTATCCCATAATATAATATTACCTAATTATTGTGAGTAGTGTAGTTAAGACTTCAAAGCACCATGGAGCATCTTAAAACGTTTCTGGATACCATTTCTATGATAATGGTAGTTGCCAAAGTGGTAGTAGGCCAAACATGATCAAACAAATTTACAACAAACAGCGGTCAAAAGTGAAAGTTGCAACAAAAGGAATCTTTATAGGATAATTATTAAAAGTACAGCATCCCTGAGCCATTCAGAAACCATTTAGAGGACAGTAAAAAAGTTAGGCATTCTATATTTATATTTATATATATATATATATATATATATATATATATATAAATATAGTTTCTCAACATCCTTTGTTCATCCCTTTACTCTGTTCTGTGATGGTGAGTGGATAAGACACGGCAGTGCTGCTGGAGTTTTGGACACTGTTCATTTGCCATCCACTCTGTTACACACGTGTAGCTTATTACTCCACCTTGTAGATGTAAAGGCGGAGACAGTAGCTCATCTGTTGTTGCACAGCGTTGGTCATCCTCTACTCCTCCATCAATGCTCACAGGATTCTAATATCTGGATATTTTTGACTATTTTCGGTCCAACGCTCACAATGAGGTTTTCAGAAACTACACCCGCAAAGGTCCTGACCCTTAAAGGAGAGAGTAAAATATGAAGAGAAACAGATGAACTACAGTCTGTAATTACAAAGTGCAGTGACGGCTAAAATGTAAATAAAGAATATATACTGAAGCAAGTAGAATGCCTAAGACCTTTAGACAGTACTGTATATCAAATTACAACATGAAAGACAGAGAACGTGGTGTAAAGAACACACGACCTGGATCACTGAGCATTGGAAATAATGGTCTGACAAAAAACTTTTCATATTTAATATAGTCTGATGAATTTAGGAAGCCAAATAATGATTCGAACCCACTGCCAATGCTAACGTCTTGGACAGCATTTGATTGAAGAATTTCAACTTTGCACGCCGCTCAACCAAGCACATCATATGGGTGCCAATTGAAGTTAAATGAAATATAGGATATGCTATAAAAATGTGTATTTAATATTCCAAACATCATGCCTTATATAAAACTATGACTATGTTAATGTTACGGAATAGAACCCTTCATTTTTAATCCATGAATTAACTTTGGCTTGCACTAGCCAATAAGCCAGCAATGTCTCACATTATTGCATATAACCAATCCATGAATTAAAAACAGTTTACCTCACTTTTAAATGCTCAAAAAGTAGAAGAACACAGGCTGCATTTCCCATGCATCAGATGTGAGGATGTAAAGAAGCGTTAGAAAAAACAAGCTCAGACACACACCAGTGTGAGTGAATCCAAAGTGCTTTATTTACACAGTGCATGACTCTTTAACCGTCTCTCTTACAACTCTCACTGCATGGCTGGAAGAATAGTTTATTTTCTTCTGTGCCGAAAAGAGTTGAGCATTTATGAAGTGGGTGCATTCTGACCGAACTGACAGGCGAACCAGCAACTCAGCCTTCCTCCCTACACAGTACCCATACATAATTATTCAAAAATAACCTTCAGGTGAAAACAGGTCACATTTTCAAATAACTAAATAATTACTGAGCAGGGATATACCTTTCTCCAAAACAGGAAGGAATGGGAAAAAATATTTTCTACCTATCGTATGACCCGACATGAACCACAAATCATGCAGTACTTACAGGACAAGAAGGACTGAATGTGTTTATAAGGTAAACAGTGGACTAAACACTAAATCCTTAGCTATTAATTCTTGTAAACTTTGGTTTAAATTAAGGTTTAATTAAGCTAAAGTTTTATTTTGCTTTCATTAAGTAAGCTAAAGGGGTTTTTTTGGCAAAAAAAAAAGGTGTAGGAATCTGTGTAGAAATAGCAGTACTTCATTTAGACTTTCCTAAATATGAGGCAGTGATGTGGATGCCCCAGGCAATTCGGAAGCTATGGCCAATTATGCCTATAGCTGGTGGTAGTCATGCTCTTAAGTTCAAAGTATACAGCCATGTTGACTCAATCCCCCAGGCCTCTGAGGGCTTATCTAACACACTTCACCTGAGCTAATTAAGTGACAAAACCAGGCTTAAGATGGCAGCCTGAGGGATCTGCTGAGAAACGTCAATGAGTGCATGTTAAGAGCTACTGTATACTGAAACAGCGCAGAAAGGTTATGTGGTGCTACTCGCAGCAGAAAATTGTGCAAGTGATGTAAAGAAAACAAAACCTTAATAATAAACGCAATCTCCTTACACAGGTATACGAAATAACAGAAACAAAACAAGACATAGTGAAAGGAGCAAGATATTGGAAATGGAGAAGGGGAGTCAAGCTGTCAATTGTTTAAAATCGAATAATTCCACTCCTTTCCTCATCCATTTTCTGCTGAGGCAGTGCTTGCCAAAATCGCTTGGTATCGATCGGTTTACCGAACGTGTACACATAGGGATTCAGCTCACTGTGTGTCACTGATCTTTCCTTCCTTCCTGCATACAAACACAAAACGGTCTGGATCACTCCATCATGCTGGATTCCCGTCAGTCAATGTGCTGATCAGATTAAGAACCATAGATGGATTGGTTTATGATACACATTTCCCTTATCTTCAGCCAAGCTCTAGAGAGCAGCTGTTTATGTGCCAGACAGACATTTTAACTTTTTTAATAGAGAAAGAGAAGAATAAATTGAGAGGTCACAGAGCAGTGTGAAAATTTTGTAAAACTTTAATATGCAGATCAATACTTTGGAAAGAATGGAAATAATGTATCCACCTATCTGTCCATCCATCTATGTATCCATCTATCTCTTTACACTGTATGGCCAAACGTTTGTGAACACCCCTTTTAACAACTGACCTCTGCTCCAGAGGTCACCAGTATGTTTGTAATATAAAGTGTATACTTTTGGATTCTCCATAGACAATCAGTGGCAGCAGAATGAGTTGGACTGATAATCCAAAGACTCTCCGAGTGACACATTTATAGATTTCTGCTTCCAACAAGTCAGCTCATCAACCTTCTGCCTTGCTGTCCTTAAACAAATTCCTATAAAGTCAATAGAGATTTTGTTTGCCAATTTTGAATGAGAACCTGACTGGCTTTTACAGAACCTTGACCTTAAGTCTGTCAGACAGTGGAATACCAAAAGTGAGACATGGCTTCATTATTGTCTAACATCAGAAATCGACCCACAGTCATGTTCCAAAATCTAGAGAAAAAGTCCAAACTAATATCCATGTTTTAATGTAAATTTTGAGCCCCCAGTAACTTTTGTAAAAGTCTAAAACGTACAGGAAGAGGTACTCTATCACTCATTTTTAACTTTAAACAGTAGAATGAAATTCTCAAAGGGTGGAATAGTGTACCCCAGATGGCTTCATACATATAATAATAATAAAATGCTTTACTTTATTTTTATGCATTTATTTTTTATGTAGGTTTATAGAGCTTGTATGTGATTAACAAATTAAATCTCCAAAGTCAATCTGCTAATTAATATGCAGTTACGTTCAGAATGATGAGTTTCAGTTTGTAGGTTGTGGATGTTTTATGAGTGTACAGAAGTCAAAAGTGCATTGTATTTTTATTTTGAAATGAAGTGGAATGAAAGTAGATAGACAAGTGAAATAAATACTCCTGTAAAGCAGAAATACTTTGTTTTAATGTAATGTCATGAAAATGTTTTTTAACAACAGTTGCTAGGTCGATACACTTTGCTACTTCTCAAAACTGGTCTTAGGCCATCATTAGATTAACTTTTGTGCTCTAACAATGGTATAATGACCATATATGATTATTTCTAAGTTTCTTTATTAGAATACATTATCAGTCAGAAAATGGAGGAAATTTGAAGTTGGTGTAGTGAAGTATTGTACGTGTACGTATTACACTTGAGCAATAGCAGCACCTGGCAGTTTCATCGAGACCGAACTGATTCAGTCCAAAGAAGGTTGATTAGGTGTTTTTGGAAGGGTAGCATGCAAATAAATCCTATTTGCATAATCAAACAACTTTCTTTGGCTTTTCGTTGCTTTTCTGATGATCTTGTTTAATGAAATAAAATCAAATGCTTCTTTTTATTCGGTTCATATTCATTTTAAAATAACCCCTCATTTTTGTGAGCGGTACATTTACATTATACCATTGCAAAAATGACAGATCTAATGGTGACATAAGACATTTGCACACTACTGTATATAAAAGCAACATTGAATTAGTAAACAATGTTTCTTGAGGAACATTTTTCTTTTGTTGATTTCCTAAACGAAAATTACTAACACAACCTTTGCAGAGAGCTGTCAAAGACCAGCTCTAAAGGACAAGGCGGGAGACGGAGATGCAGAACAAGGCGGGTTTTATTGAGACTGAGTAGTGTAGCA
>JAUZSV010215833.1:0-12605 GCA_034780495.1 Parotocinclus cesarpintoi
GTTTTGTAACAAGTTCTTCTTTCTTTACAGGCAAGCCGACGGTCGTAAGGTTTTTCGCTCAAGCATTCGTGAGTTCCTCTGCAGCGAAGCGGTTTTCGCGCTCGGGATTCCCACCACCAGAGCCGGCTCGGTAGTGACCTCTGAAACGAGGATCGCGAGAGATGTGTTTTACAATGGCAACCCTCGCATGGAGAGATGCTCCGTTGTACTGCGAATTGCTCCCACTTTTATAAGGTCAGCACCGTGTTCAGATTTACTTTACACTTGATAAGAAAACATAACTAGAGCTGTGGTGGCGATGGTCCAGCAGTGTTCAGGGGTCAAATCTGTCAAGCCGCCAATATCTCGTCCCACAGTTGCTTGAAACCAAGCCATGACCTTTAATTCTGGTAGATTGTTGGGGGAAAAAAATTTGACATGCTTGTTGGTCATTTTGCAGGATCCGTTTGCTAATTGGATTTGTTTTCTCAAAATAGTTATCTTAGTTTAACAATTGTGACAGCAACGTAATTCTCAATACGAGTCAAAAGCGTTATTTTTACATGAACTGTATGATCTAAAGTGAACCTAGAAAATTGCATATTATGCACGCTGTGGCTGAAAGGTGAGATCCAGCTGCTGGAAACAACAGTTCCCGAAGACCTGGGCTTATTAACTGCATGTACAAGATACCGCCAGGAGAGACAGAAGCTTGGAATGTCGAAGACAACAGCAGAAACCCTGTCCCCCTCAAAGATGAAGACACTAATTAGGCCAGAAAAATTAATCTAGACCACTGGAGAAAGACAAGCCCCTGATTAGTCTAGCAGCTTGAAACAGACCTATGGGTTACCTACAGGTGATCTCCTTCCACTGAATCTCAATGTGGATTGTGTTAGCCTAGCGGTTAAGGCTCTGGGCCTGAAGGTCCTGGGTTCAAATCCCACCTCTGCCCAGCTGCCACAGTTGGGTCATTAACCCACCATTACTTGGACTGCAACACTGTATGAGTTGTAAGTTGTTTTTGGATAAGGGCGTCTGCTAAATGCTGTAAATGTAAATGTTATGATCTAGTATAGATTATAATAAACTCATCAGATCATGATTTATTTCATTTGTATGTATTGGATGTATTTCTTATAAATCAGGAGCTCCTGTACAATATAACAACATTAATATAAAAAGCAATATTATTCTATTATAATATATATAATAACTTATACAGGGGGGATTATCTGGGGATCTGGAATGAAATCAATTCACATTATTCCCTATGGGATAAATTTAACTGGTACTCAACGTTTTCGGTTCTCTATGAGCCTTTCGGAATTAAATAACGGCGAGAAGCGAGGTACCGTTGTAAATATATGTATGTAAATAAGCGTATATAAATAAATATTGAAGTTAGTAACCTAGTGAATGTGTGTATGGGGATTATTTAGTCCAGTTGTTTGTGTTTTTAAGCGTCTCTTACCACGCTCTGTAAAGCCTGATGCTTGTCTGCTTAATGAGCCTCTTACACCGAGCCTAATTAGCAACTTTAGCGTAGCTGTCCTGGACGCTAGCTCACCTCCCGCTCCGCTTAGTTATGGCTAGTTCACAGTCAGCGTTGCTAACCTCGCATCTCATTTGTTCTGAGCTAACTCAGCGGCGTCCTGCGACGCATTCTGATTGAGAGAGTCATTAGCATAAGCCTGGCTAACCTTTGATCGCGCTCACAGATGGAGTTTTAGTGTACAAATTGGCAGAGTGGGACGTGGCTGAGGCCCGGGGGCCGGGGAAATGGCCATATTGTTTGCTTTGCCTTGTGTCGTGTCTGCGAGCGTGACGCACTGGAGTGCCTCGTAGCACTTTTGAGCAATTACTGCAGCGAGAAAGCATTTGGCTCCGGTGGCTTGACATAAGTCCAGTGCAAACAGACAAATGGAAAGTTTGGATGGAGATGTATTTTGCTCGGCGATCCCGGCCAACGCCGCTAGCGATGATCAATCCAAAACCCCCCAACCACCCAACCCCGCCACGCCAGCTTGTGTGTGTGCGCGCGCTCGCTTAACAAGCACCCCATCATCATAAATCCATAAGCCGCAAACACTTTAGCCGCACACACACAAAAGTCTATGAGCTAATTACAGGCGTTCAGGCCCCAATCCAACACCCAGAACAATAAAGCAGACAGTTCTGGAGAGGAGAGAGATGAGGCATGTTTAATGCATGGATGGTTTTGCTGTAATTAATACTGGACCTATGACAGACCGTTCGTAACGGCGCCATGTACGCCAGCATCAGCACCAGGCCAAACTAATGAGGAACCGTTTAAATAGCTTTAGCCAAAATAGTGCCGTTACCGTTCACAGTGCGTCTGTGTGTCAACAGTTGGGAACTGAATAAACTGATTTGGCCTCAAGTGAAATGTTTACACCCGAACACCAAGGAAGTTTGGTGCCTAAAAATAAATTTTTAATGGTTAATGGGACCACATCTGGACGCAATCGTTTTGGTCCTAATAACCGGCTGTTCCGATTAAACGAACATGCCCTATGTTACTAGACGGGACGTGCTATGTAACATATTAAATGTTTATCCAATCTTTATTGTACGATTTACACGGATAGCGAACGTCCAAACAAGAACTACTGTTGCTTAGCAACTTTGTTCATTGAAAAAAAATAAGTAAACAAGTTTTTGAAACGATCTACAACACAATGTATAGGTACTCAGCATGCGAAGTAATAATACTGTAAAAAACAAGTTCTTAACTTATCCAGTGTGATCTGACGCGCTTTTGCTGTGGATAAGTGCCGACTTGTGGCTTGTTTTTTTGTAGTAAATGAAAATGTTAGGCAAAGACCTGTAGGGGGCAGTATAGGGCTGGGGAGAAACTCGGGAGTTTTCGGGTAGTGATGCCAGAGACGAAGAGTTTCTTCATGGATATCACATACTGTACACGTTCTTTGGTCCGATTAAGCGGAATTTTGGTCCAAATAAGTGAATAACATTACACGTATATGTTTTGCAACTTTAGGATTTGGTACGAATAAGCGACTGGTCCCATTAACCGGAATCGACTGTATTGGTTTCACACTTTCTTTAATTTACTCTCTGCAGTTTCTGCATATTATATAATCTTTCCAGATCCCTTTCGATACCCTTTTAATATCTTTATGGCGATCTATTTAAAATTTGCTGGCCGTGCAGCAAGACAGGAAGCTACTATCTAACATAAACAAAGAGAATTATCTATAAAAAAGGAAATATCTATAGAATTACACTGAAACTTAAATGAGGAAGAATTAGAACAGAAACTAGAATCCCTTCACACACAGACGTGAAACTTTCTTTGCACTCATCTGTTTGTTAATGTGATTTCTATCTTCCCAAACTATTAATATATCCTAAGGAATTATTGATATATGAAATAAATAATAACATTTTCTAAATATGGTTTATACCGATAAAACCTAAATGAATATTTATACATTTTTACACGCAATTCTTTGCAATAATGTATGGTGTTATTAATATTATTTAAAAAATGATAAGTTATATCATTTTATAAATAGTTTATAGGTAATAAATACTATACACTGTGTAAATTGATTATATTTCCATAATCCGTCGATAATACGAAAAAAAGTACCTGGAACTGTTACCTGTAACTTGCAGTGTGACTCCTCTTTGGCCTGGCAGCTTGCTGTCAGGATGGGTGGTGATCAACCGGAACACGTACACCCCGCTGTCCCTCGTCCTTAGGTTATCTATTCTAATAGAGCAATTCTTGGAGCCCAGAGTGCTCAGGTACTGGATCCTGCCCCGGTAAGCTGGCTCGGGGAAGATCCCGGCGCTGTGGTACACGTAGTTTGGTGTGAGGCACAAACTCTGGTTCAGACACCACATCTCTGAGAGCACTCGGTAAGGACCTGACTCTTCAGGGAACTCGTAGGTGCAGGGGATCATCACAGAGGAACCTTGAGGAGCACGGATGGGATTCACAGGAATTTGGACCATCCAGTCAGCAGTGAGGACCCCTTTAAAAGCGTCCAAACGTGTCAGGTTGTTTCGATTCACAAATGACCAAACGTCTGCCAAACTAAGTGCAAATACAGTATGCTAGACGGTTTAATGCCTGAAAAGGGAAACAAGCCATAATACCTGAAATAAGCAGAAACGTCCATAGCAAGTGGCCCACGCCCATCATGACTTCTCTGTTACTCTGGACCTCTGTGCAGATCTTAAAAGAAGAATAAGAGCACTTTCAGTAGCCTTGCCCTTCGACTTCTCGTTTTTCTGTATGGGTATTGTTTTTTTTGGTCGTTAGAGGAAATTGCTTCGTCCACTCATTTCCAGTTAAGACTCAGTTTGTAAATATGTGTCCCTCCTGTAATGGAAACTTTAAGAACCATAACGGTTCCATCAACGGGATGAAAGCTATTTAAAGTTTTTATTCGTTCGGGACGAATTAGAACAAGAAATGTATTTACCTGGGACTGTGGTAGCCTAGCGGTTAAGGTACTGGACTCTGAACCAGAAGGTTAAGGGTTCAAATCCCACCTCTGACAAGCTGCCACCTTAAGGGTCCCTGAGCAAGGCCCTTTAAGCCACCATTTCTTGAATTGTAAGACTTTATGAGTTGTAGGTCGCGTCTGCTAAATGCCTTTTTAATATCGGACAGATTTTGGGACTGTGGTAGCCTAGCGGTTAAGGTACTGGACTCTGAACCAGAAGGTTCAGCGGAGGCAGGTCCCACCAGAGTGCAGGAACTCCCTCCATCGGTTGGACATTAGGAGACGATGTGCCTCCAAAGTCCTCCCATTAAGGACTCATTTTATAAGCGATTTTGTTTTATAATTTAGTTCATTTTCATATTTTTCTATTACTAATTTAATTTTATTATTAATTTGGTATTTATTTATTAACCTAATTTTGCTTTAATTTAATATACTTTTTGTATTTATTCAGTTAGCATCTAGGCCACCCATGGAGGTCGGGTCCCCTGTTGAGTTTTGGTTCCTCCCAAGGTTTCTTCCTACCATTTTAGGCAGTTTTTCCTTGCCACTGTCGCCCTAGGCTTGCTCAACTTGGGATTGGCCTTTTAAGACAGCGTAATATTGTGAAGCAGCTTTGAGACAATGCTCCGTTGTAAAAAGCGCTATATAAATTAACTTGAATTTATCTGAATTGAAGTTAAGGGTTCAAATCCCACCTCTGCCAAGCTGCCACCTTAAGGGTTCCTGAGCAAGGCCCTTAACCCACCATTTCTTGAATTGTAAGACTGTATGAGTTGTAAGTCGCGTCTGCTAAATGCCGTAAATGTAAACAAATATGTGCCTCTTTACTACAGACAGATTTTGGGACTGTGGTAGCCTAGTGGCTAAGGTACTGCACTCTGAACCAGAAGGTTAAGGGTTCAAATCCCAGCTCTGCCAGGCTGCCACGATTGGGTCCTTGAGCAAGGCCCTTACCCCATTAATCCTCCATTTTGAGTTCCTCCTTAACTGATTCATTATGACCAATAAGGATTAAACTGGGGAATCAAGTTCTGGACCCACTGGTGCTCATGAGTATTTGATAAGAGTTTGATTTAAAGTCTTAATCAAAGTCACGTCTTTATTGTCCTGGTTGTGAATTAAAGTGTAGCAGCACTATGCGTGCTTGGTATAACACCGGCGACGTCCTAAATGCATTCTAAATCACTACATAGTGCGCTCGTTTTTGTTTCACACGATGCCAGTTTAGGACACTATGTGGCACTGTGGCGTGTGATTTGAAACGAAAATCACCTGAAACCCCCTCACAACCTCACCTGGCCCCCGGGGACGCTTTTTACTGACCGGAAAGAGCAGGTTTCGAAACGGCTAGCGAAGAAAGAGTGAGGAGGGAGGGAGAGGAGCAACTTCGGCCTCGTTTGTGTCCCAAAAATCTTTTAAAAGGCACAATAAAAGCGCAGAGGCTTTGGGGAAAACCTAAATGTCAACCCTTTGAGAAAAAAAAACAAACGCCTTTCTTATCAAGTTCTTCACTTAGTTGACTTCATGAGGACACCTGCTTCAGAGAAGGTGAGAGACGAGAAAAGCTCTTATAGATGATCAAACTTTTAAAGCTTTTCCTTCAACGCACTAAAACTTATAAACGTGATATTATAGTAAATAATTTCTTCTTTGAGTTGGTTTTTAGTTTCCAGGCCTCCTGTCTTTGGTTTAATCTAAATAAACGTCATTCAGTGGGTTAGGGTGTATTTTTATTTCTTTAATACTAATGACTTTATTCAGGGTTAGTCGATATGATCATATGTTATCGATATTGCAATATATTTATTTTGTAATAAAATGTCTGTGTTTTGTTGGTGCTACAACCAGCCGTTGTGGTTCATGATGATGAACCTTTTTGCTGAACTCCTCGTAAATATTGGGTTTCCTTCCTGATTTTCTGCATTGGGATTCTCTTACCAGTTTGTTTACGTGACTGGTTTATCATTGTCCCAATGTACCTCACACGTTCTATGGTCAAATGGGCTCAGATTTCAGATTTCAAAGTTATAAAAGTTCAATAGCGTTTCTCGTTTAACATATTATTAACTTTGTTATCATTTTGCTTTATTATAAAAGTCGCCTTATTGCCCTCCCCTAAAGCACGTTGAAAACATTTGGCCCGTTGTCTTGTCCCGTCCAGAACATGCAGTGCCCTTTGGTTTATTTAACTTGCTTAACCCGTTTTCGTCCATTAACGGCTGAACTTATTCTTTCGACCCTTTACAGGTTAACTGAGTTACCGAGGCAGTAAGGAGAGATTTGGGAGGACCTGCTTCCTCTTCCTCACATTTCTCTGCTCTTTTTCTTTCCAAAAGAAGGATGACGTCGAAAAAAATCGGTGAGTTTATGGACACACTGATCATTCTCTCTCTTTTTTTTTTTCTTTTTTTTTTTTTTTTTTTCAGACAGCAGACGGGCTGCTGTTAAACATTAACGGAGATGGATCTGTAAATGGATTAGTCATGTTTTGTTCAGGCTCTGTGTTATAACTAGTTATTAATACCGTAACTGGTCCGAAAGTCTCCGGGCTGTTCTTTAATCCAAAAAACTTGTGATTCATCCATGCACTTTGGAGCATTTTGATGTTACACATAAATAAATACCATATCATTCTAAGGGTTAATTACTTGCTTTTCTATCAGAACTCTATGCGTATAGAGGGTCGTTGATTTAACATTTTGATTTAAATATTTTCTCCTTCACAATGTTATACACAAAATGGGTGGCAAAGCCTGCTATTTTGTCACAGAATGTGATTTGGGACATACTAGACTGCTACACCTGCAGCCCCTGTGTTTGTTTTGCAAAATGCATCAAGCACAATAGGTCACAAAATCTTCCATGTCCTGAAAGAACACTATGTTAAAGAGTGTATAAAAAGTGGGCATTGGAACATAAGTAACACTGTTTGGAGACACACAGACAACAGTGGTGCAGCCAATCAAATTTGGCTTGAACTGGAAAGTCAGACATCATGTCAGACCTCAAATTTTTTTTTATTAAGCACAACATATTAGTTTTATATCAAACATTTAGCTCTTTGATTAAATGATTTTTTAAAATTGTTTTTATTGAGGAATTTGACATGGGAAAAAAAAGACCACGATCAATATATATCTTTAAACAATTGTACCAAGCAAAGCCCTACATTCAACATAAAGAAAAGAAAAACAAGAACACCTCAGATTTTTTTTATTAACACCCATAAAAGAGAAATTAAGATAGGGGGAAAAAAATAATAAATTAAATACATAAATTAAATTAATAATAATCATTTAAAACAAACAAACAAAAAACATGAAGAAAAAACCCCTAAAAGGAACGATAGAGAGAAGGAAAAGGAAATATTTTTTTATGACGCTTCCCAATGATGATTTTTGCCAGCTAAAAAGTGCTGGATGTCAAACTGGATAAGTAAGAAAAGACTGAACATTAGTTTAGTCTTGGTTGCTTCCAACATGGTAATCCAGATACACTAAGATCAGACCACACTGATCGAACGTGAAGCCAAAATTATCTTAAGGAGCTTCACAAGGAGTCTCTTACAAGGAGTTCTGGTCCTACCAAGAGATCTTCCTTATATTATAAGCTTTAAGAAGTTCTCCCTTGCCACTGTCGTCCTGAGCTTGCTCGGTGTGGGACTGGTCTTGGAGAGTAGAAGATATAAATTGTAAAGCTGCCTAGAGACAGCACTCCACTGTAAAAGCGCTATTGCAATAAATTTGCCTTTGACTTTAACATTTGTGGAAAAAAAAAACCATCTTAAAGCATCACAAGCAGTGACATATTACGATGCTTTGTGTATAAATGTGTCGTCAGGTTCTGAGGTGTGTACAGAAGGGCTTTAATGAGATCCTGATGGCCTAAGGACTCTCTAAAGCAAACGGGTGTAATATTATTTGGAACAGCACTGGGGCTGAAATCCAAACGCAGCCAGATGTTAATATATAAATATGCCTTTATTTTTAAACGTGTTTAGTCTGGAAAGTCAGGGACCTATGTTTATGTGCGTCTTAATAGCTGTGATGATGCTTATTGTGTCTGGATCTGGTTCCAAAGTATTTAATCAGAAGTGGGAGCTATGGTCTTAATGGCCAGAAAGCATCAGGCGCCAGTAATGACCGGCTTGCATAGGTCCCAATTATGTCATCGGGCCAGGTGTCCATAATGCCCCCATGTTTACACCCTGTGCCGCTGTATCAGGCTGACATAATTAAAGACAGAGGAACTTAAAATGTAGAACCTAGTAGGAATTTTCCTATGGGCAATAATGGGATTTGTTTTGGAGTGTTTTTTGGTTTAAACCGTTATCCATTAACAGATACCTTAGTATGTGAGGACTTGACTTTAATTCTCTTTGTTCTTAAGACCAGACTTTTTTAAATTGCTTGTTCCTCGGATGTCCCTACTTAAAAATCTAATAATATTAAATCTTTATTTTTCAGCACTTTTCAATTTCTCGAGGACTATGTGGAATCAATACAAGGAAGGAGGAAGAAATAAAAATCAATATTTATTTAACCCACAATTAAATTGAAGTGAATCTGGAAAAAAAATTGATGAACAGAAAAAAAGCGTTGGCTCTAAAAAAATATTATTTTTATATATTTTTTATTTTAACCATTGGTGCTGCGGCGGATCCGAGAAATACCCCATCAAAAAAAAAACATTTTTTAAACTGCATTCTTCAAATAGGATCGTCGGCGGATCCGCGAAACAAGCAATAAAAAAAGTCTGGCCTAAGTAGCCTCTGTTGCTTGACCTGAATAGACATGAGTGGCACTTGGTGTGGTGTACTGTAGCTGTAGCCCATCTGCTTCAAAGTTTGATGTGTTGTGCATTCAGAGATGCTCCGAATCCCTCAGTTGTAACGAGTGCTTATTTGAGTTATTGTTGCCTTTCAAATAGCTCAAATCAGTGTGGCCATTCTCCTCTGGCCTCTTGCATTGTTAAGGTATTTTCATAACTGCCCTAACTGAATATTTTCTCTTTTTCAAACCATTTTCTGTAAACCTTATAGAAGACTTTGTGGAAATCCCAGCACATCTAAAGCACTCAAACCAGCCCGTCTACTGCCAACAATCATGCCGTGTTTAAAGTCACTTAAATCACCTTTCTTCCCCATTCTTTTTTACTGGCTTTGAACCCCAGCAGATCGTCTTGAGTCGAGCTGTTGGCATCCGATTGGCTGTGCTGATTAACAAGCAGTTGAAATACCTAATACATATTTATTCAATGTATAACATGAGTAGTATGGAAACCAGAAACTGGGAATTTTAGTGCAGAGGAACCATACGCCTAAATTTAATAGCACCAGAAAACTAAATGCAACTGCAAAAATGAACAAGAGTGGTTCAGCACTGCCAACCAGATCTCTACATTACTCTTGCACCCTGCGCTGTAACTTTGAGTGGTCTGCCACTTCATAGCTGAGTTGCTGTGGTTCCTAAATGCTTCCACCTTTCAGTAATACCACTCATTTACATTTGTCATTTAGCAGATGCCCTTATCCAGAGCGACTTACAATTAATGAAGTCTTACAACCCAAGCAGCTGAGGGTTAAGGGCCTTGCTCAGGGACCCAACAGTAGCAGAGGTGGGATTTGAACCCCGGACCTCCTGGTCCATAGGGTTAACCACTAGGCCACCACAGTCCCACTACTCGGAGTTTGTCGTGAAATATCTAAGAGGGTCGTAATTACAGAACAACGCTGAAATTCACTGAGCATTTTAGACATTGCATTTTTCACAAATATTGTAAAGGCAGACTACGTGGCTTGTTGCTTGATTTTATACTCCTGTGAGAACTGAACTAAATTAGACACCTGAATTCAAAGATTAGAGGTGTCCCGATACTTTTGTCCATATTTACTAGATTACATTATTCAAATTGAGACTATTTAGGGTTTTAAAGCACTTAAGTGCTCAAAATTGAACTGAAATGATTAATATACAATCTAGAAAATTGTGTGGCTAGAAATAAAATAAACGGCAAGTCATCCAAAAACGAAATATTGGACCACTTTTGTGTCAAAAAATATTGTGATAACTGCACCACCCATCCCTGTAGTTTCCCTAGTCTCTGTTATCCTCAGGACAGATCCTGGATTTGCCTACTGAACCTAAATAGCTGACGTTCAGTGTTGTTTGTGGATGGTCATGCGTATCGGCCCGGCCAAGCACAGGATGTGCTCAGCTTACTTCATTACGTCGACATGATCAGATCCATTACTCAGAGCCAAGCTTACTAATCAAAGCACACCTACTCAATAGGCTGAACCTGAGTCGGATAAAATCCAGTCACTGTTTGCTCGTCCTACAGCGGATTATCTGACGACAGATTTTCTCCCTGAATCCGGCTCTCGTTTCAGCTTCTACCAGGAACCAGACACGTCTGGCTTGTGCCCCGAGCTTACGCATCGTATCATTATCCCTCTCCGCTCATATCATTTGCGTCCCTCGTATTAATAACAGCAACATGTGTTTAGTGTAAGCACAGGGTTTCTGAAGGAGCTGTCGTACTCCTCAGTCAGAGGGGATTCATGACGTGCTCAAAGTCACCCAGCCGAGGATGAAGTCAGCGGCTGTTCTAGTCAGCACAGGGCTCAGCACAAACAGCCCACAGACGTACTTCATAGGCGCAGGAGGATGATATGACTGTGTACCAGGAATACTGTACACAAGGGTGTGGAGCTACTACCACAGAATCACTCTTGAACCGTGTCGTAGACGTTACACCGAGGTTTGCGCTTGTGCTGAACTTTTTTTTAGTTTAACTACTGCACAGAACCAGGACTTTCAGGTTTGCTTTAATCGTTCAATCGTTCATATCTTCAGTAACAAATGGTGAATACAGGGCTACACCCTGAAGAGAACGCCAGTTCATTCTTGGGCACCACAGTGCACAAATGCACCCGCTTACAAATAACTCAAAAGCAGTCAATCCATCTACTGGCATGTTTCTGGGGGAGAACCAGAGCAGCTGGAGGAAACTCCCACAGGGAAAACATTAACTTCCTCTGAGCTGTAATCTAAGGCAAAGACCATTAATACAAACCAAGGTCCCACAGTCCCACTTCATTAACCGGAGACTTCGAACTCTCCAACTGAGAAAGATATCTATCCATTTTTTTTTTATTTCTTTGCCTGTTTTACTGTCTTGGCTTCCCAGCACAGCAGTGTTAAGATTCTTTCTGAGGATCGTTTTCGTACTTAAAACTGTGCCCCCTTTCTGGTGTGATCGCACCGCAGGAACTGGGTTTAAAATGTAAAGTGTGGGGACATAGGAACCCTGACGTCATAAGTATTTGGTGATTAGTCGAGACGTGACACAAGTTAAGTGTCTGGTCCAGCACCTTGTTGAGAGCAACTGCCGTTTTTAAATATCCTTGCACACCGGGAGTTGCATAAACAGCAGACCTTGGTGCTAAAAATGGAAAAGAACACAGATAAATGAACCAACAGTGTAGTTTAGACTTGACTGAGCCTATATGTCATGGCACAGTGGCTCAGTACGATTCATAAGCATGGCTTACGTCACTTCAGGGTCCCACAGCACGCTCACTGGTGGAGCAAACCAAAAAAAGGTCCCTGGAACAAACATAGTTCTGGGGAGAGCTCCTCAGGGGGTGTCCTTGTAAATTAGTCCCTAGAACGTTTTGTACCAGTACCGGTACCAGTTACAGCACCACATACTTAGATGTTTCTCCACCTCAGCATTAATCTACTGGTCATTAACCGAAACCAGTCCCAAAATACCCGGGTCCCACCGGAGTGCAGTAACTAGCTCCATCATTTAGTTATTAGGAGACGATCTGCCTCCAAAAACTTACCGCTGAAGACTCATTATCTCAAATCTATTTTATTTATTTTGAATGTTATAACTAATTCAAATGTTAATATTGTTTAAAATTTTATGATTTATTGTATTTGACTATTACTACAACTTAATTATTTTAATTAACATCTAGGGCAGCACGGTGGCACGGTGTCCTCCCCGTGTCTGCGTGGGTTTACTCCGGGTAGATATAACCTTGTGTGTGTCGCTTACATGGCCACTGATGCCGATAGCGACGTTAAAGAAGCCAAATAAATAAATAAA
>JAUZSV010215927.1:0-12604 GCA_034780495.1 Parotocinclus cesarpintoi
TTGCTTTATTTTAGAGTAGCTCATGCACACATTCGCACACACTCTCACACACACACACACACACACACACACAGAGAGAGAGAGAGAGAGAGCGAGAGAGAGAGAAAGAGAGAGAGAAAGAGAGAGAGACAGAGAGAGAAAGAAACAGAGAGTGAGAGACAGAGAGTGAGAGACAGACAGAGAGGGAGAGAGAGAGAGAGAGAAAGAGAGAGACAGAGAGAGAGACAGAGAACTATATGAAACTGTAATCCACTGGTTTAACCCCTTATGTTGATTATTATTATCTTCTCCATTCAAATTGCTCATTTGTGCGCTGCACTCAGCTCATTTAATTTTTGTAGTTAATTGAGCAGCATTAATTAATGAAAAGCAGTGTTCTAGGGCAGAAATCTTTATCATTCGAATAAACTGAAATGCGTGCTCCATGTCTACCACTGCAGAGCTGAGAGTTGGACACCGTAGCTATAAGTCTCCCTTTAAATCCTGATAAAACAGTCTGACCCTTAAGTCTGCGTTCCATCAGATAAACATTCAACACTGGCATTGGTCTGAAAGGTCACAGGTAATCAGGCAGTATAATGTCAAGTCTATTCATGTTTTACAAGATTTTTAGAGATAAAAATCAACACCAGCAAACAGAATTATAGTGAAAGTCAACAGTAAAGATTTCTTTTCGACAGCTCAGAATGATCGGTAGCAGCACAAACACACTGTGGGACGCCAATCACATTTTAAGTGAGCAGAAAGTAAATCTAGCCCTAGCAGTTCAGCAACTGCAAGCAATTAGTCTTTTTTTTTTTTTTAAAGGCTGTAAATGGTAAAAGGCAGAATAATCAGGGCACAATGGGTTGTTATGAAATACAACTGAACGCCATCAGACAGGCATCTTGTGGAGATGCTATCACTAACCCTACTCTTCTATGTTCTGGCATTCTGGCAAAGACTGAAAGTACAATTTTCCTTTTTCTCAGCAAAAGAACATTTTAATTAAGCGTAATTCACTTTACAACCTACCATCGGGCAATTCATCTCATCAAATGAACCTTTAAAGGTATAACCAGTGAACATTCAAAAAAGGGTTCACCCTACTAATAGCACGTAGATGGATAGTGACAAGTTGTTTCTTGCACAGAAACGTAATTAACATCGTGAAGTTTTAACGTTTGAATCCAGACCAGATAACCATCAATAACCATAACCACTATTACTAAGTGTTGTGTTCTGAAATGCATGTCCAGGAGCCCAGTGTCGAGACTGCAGCAAATAAAATGTTTATGAAATCACAAAAGTGACAACTGAAATGGAAACAGGACCACATTGAGGGCAGGGTTCTATTGCTTCTGCCAAAATATTATGTAATGTTATTAAGTGCTGCTAGTTCTAGTCCTCCCCTTCAGTTTCTCAGGCCTACTGAAACACAACATGATCATGATTTAAGCTCTGGGCCTATTGAGGTAGTAACTATATTATGTATTATTAAGTTGAATGTGTATGCACAAACACCCTATTAAACCGTACTTTAACAATGTACTGTAGATTAACATTTGAAAGTGAATCTGTGCATTTCTGCACTGTGTGGTGGTTAAAGGTAAGCTGAAGAGAGCAGGTCCGTCAGCACTTGGTGGTCTTATTTAATTGGCCTGGAATTAAGGCATGATGCGCATTGGGATTCCCTGTTAGTGATAACAAACCTATAGGTAAAGTCTAACAATAATAATAATAATAATAATAATAATAATAATAATAATAATAATAAATGTCCTTTTAGCCCAAAAGACCTGAAGAATGAGCCGTCAGAATCCCTAACTTATGTTAGGAAATAAGCACATCATTACCAGTATTGCTTCTTCTTTTTTCGCAACCTTTGGCTTATTTTTTTTTTTAGGAAGGAAGGCACGGATCAAACTTACTTCTGCCATTCTCCTTCAAAAACGTGACAATGTCTTTATAATTGGAATTGTCTTCTCCGTACGGCAAAGCCTCCAGGGTCATGTTTTCCTCGCGCAGGTTGAGGTAAACCCCTTCGGAGAGAAAGAAATGCGGCCGGTCGTCCTGCTTCAGATCGTGGAAGATCATCAGCGCCCTGCGGGTCCAGTTGAACTGCGCGTGCAGGGAGTTCACGAAATCACCGAGCTTGGTAGTGGTGGGACCCGTGCGGAAGATAGTTCGGAACTCGTCGGCGTTGTCAAAGCCGTACGCGAGCCCACCGGCGGTGATGAGCGGCAGCTTCCAGTGCGACGCGAACCTTCCCACGGACGCCACCGAATACACGCACCCGGGTCCGAAAAACGCGTCGGGCTTGTGGTAGAGTTTCGTATCCACCGCGATGATCTGCGCCTTGTTCTCGGAACACGAACCCGTGGAATCCTCCACGCTGAAGTTCAGCACGTTTATGCCATGCGCTCCCAGAAGTCCGCTCTTCATGATGCTCTCGCTCGCCATGCGAATCGCAGGCAGGACCCTCGGCGATGCCCACGGGTACTTGATGTTGTCCGGGAGCAACACGGCCACCGTGATGTTGCCCGCATCCGCCCTGCATCTGATTACCACGCAGCAACTAAACACAATGACGAAACAATGCACAATTCGCGCTTTGGCTTTCATTACGACGCGTAAACAGAATTCCAGAGCAGAAGGAAAACCCAGGTGTGAGAGCTTTACGCGTCACCGTATGCCCGGTCCAGAGTATCTCCAGATTTGTAGTCTTTGGGGAGGGGTGCCCTTTTCCTAAGTTCATGCAAGTTTTGGTGCTTGTAGTCCGGCTCCCCTTTGAGAGTGTTTTCTATGTGATAACACTCATCCAGACGGCTAAGTTGAAATGAGTGCGGCCCCTCAGCACGGCCCCCTACACGTCATGACCGTGCCCTTCAGTAGACACTACAATAGCGCCATCTGCCTATAAACGACATGCCACATGTAACTTATACAAGGCATATACACTGAATAGCTTCTTTATGCATACTGCCCCCTGGCATGGCCTGGGCATTTTGTTGATATAGCTGATCTAAACTGCCCAACGAGGATGGGTGCCTTTTGAGACTTGGTGCTTCCGAGGTTTCTTCCTTCTACTGTCTGGGGAGTTTTTCTTCGCCACTGTTCACTTAGGGATTGTCTTTATAATTCGGAGTATAATATTAAAAAAGAACGTAGGTTTGATAATTGCATTTAATTTCGGAGGCGGGAAAGTGGCTTCAGATCTTATCAACACCAGCCGTTTTCCATCCCTTAGTGGTTTTGCATTAAAAATTCAGAGCCTATCCCAGAACTCAAGGTTCAGAAGGGGGTATTGTTTAACACCCCAGACTCAAATGCCAGCCGTGATTGCATAAACATCATGGAATAGATTTCAGTTCAACAACTCTGAGGCTACCATCAATATATCCTGATACCAGTCTCATGGCCTGGGTTATGCCCTTTAACAGGTGGGTATAAGGGCACTGCCTGTAAAGAGCATTTTATTTAGACTGGTTGCAAAATTTAAGTTATGCCCAGCCAGGGGCAGATGTGAATTCATTTCAATGTGTGTGGCAACCACTATAATAACAAAGGGATCATTATAGATCCAAGAGATACATCTGGTTGTCTGTAATGACACAGTGGATTGAGAAGGTCAGAATCTCATCATTACAGTCTCCACCTCTCCGAATAGAAATAGCATAAAAAAGTGAACCTGTAGCACATACACTAACCAGTCACTTTATTAGGTACACCTTGTTTCTACACTATAGGATTGTCCATCCTATAGGCAGAATGTGAGCACTGGTGAAGAATTAATTGCTGTCTCTGACTTTCCATATACAAGGTGGAACAATAAAACAGATGTGTCTGATGTAGAGTGCACACTGTGTTGGAAAAACTCCAGAAGCACTGTTGTACCTGGTCTTTTATAGATGTTAAGTGAAACTGATGGACAGAAACAAGGAGGTGCAGTGAAGGTTGTGTTAAGCTGTCTGTCATAACCGGACATACCTGAAATAAAAGGCAAACATGTCCAGACCTTCCTGAATTAGCCCGCAGATGAAACCTTACTGGCAACAAACTACATTAGTTGACAAAAAATTATGCTTTTTAAAAGCACAGAGCCTGTTCTTATTGTTCGGTGATTAACCTGACTTATTAATGACAGAACAATAACTCATGGGGCATCTTGGTTTTAATCTCTTACCTGAAGTATTTATAACACTGTAAAGAAGATGTTCTCAGAACAAACTAAAGGTGTTCAATAGATTCTTTTGCAGCATTTCTTTAGGCCAAAGGTAAAAAAAAATAATATGAAAAACAGTTAATTTACAAATCAGCATGTGTTATTTTCGAACAACAGATAACGAAACATCTGTAGCCTGCCAAGCTGTCTATGGCATCTCCTACTGAGTGGTCTTGGGTAGTCTGTAGACACCGGCTGAAACGATAAGCTGGTGGTCTCTGACTTTCTTCTGCAGGAAGGTCTGCAGCTCGTTCACGTCCATCTCAGTGACGCCGGGCCCCGTAGCTACGAACATGCGTAGCATAGAGTGGATCCTCTCCAGAGTCATGCTCTCGAGATTGGTCAACATGGCTTGAATGTAGGCCCAGAACAACTAGGGGAAAACAAGGTAAGGATTCAGCGGCCATAAAAGAGAATTACAGTCAATCCACATTAAATTTCAGCTATAATTTTTTTAAAAACCCATTCTGTTACTCTTAAACTTTAATCCGATTTTCTATGCCCATATAAGGAATACAGGCCTATATTTAGTGGACATAGATGGTCTCGAGATTCTGGTTAAATTTAGTTGTGACACATCATTGTTTCCTGACACTAGTGAGCAACAATTAGCAAGGGAAAGCATCACAAATCCCTTGCAGGTCGACTAAACAGTTGTTCTTCTTCGAAAGTTTGCACGGCAACACACACACAACGCACTTCCAACCAGTGTGGGAGAACTTGACCCACCTGCAGCTTCTCCTCCCTCTGCTCGGACTGTGTGGTGGTGTTGGAGTCTCCCTCTTCATCGCTGTCTATCAGCATGATGCCACGGTCGGGCCGTTCTCTGCTGGAGGCTTTCTCGAGGACGCTGTAACGGCCAGGGGTCTCCTCCTGCAGCACGCCGTGCTGCTGCCACAGCGCCAGCTTTCGGCGCAGTAGCTCCTGCGGTACACCCAGGACGCCGCTCAGCTCCTCCAGAGCCCATGTACCTGAAAGAGACATTCACCAGACCCTCAAATTTATATTTTTACGGCTGCTAAGGCACGTCGACTCAATGACTGCAGCGTTCCAAACCTCCCCTGGCATTAACGTCAGTGCAGGAAGGGTGCCACATGTACTAACTGAGAAGTAATGCTGTCCTCTTACTTTTGTCCTGAAAGTGCAGAATGATGGCAGCATGAATGGGGGACACTGAGAGATCTGTGAGTGTACGGTCCTCCAGCTCGACGTCCAGAGTCACCGAACCCAAGTGAGGCTTCCAGCTCAGAGTCCTCATGGCCTTTGAACCAAAACACACCGAGATAAAGTCCGTAAAGATAGACCGTGCCATTAAGGGGAACAGAGGAGCAGGACCTTCTCAAGCACAGACATTATAGATAGGAGAGTAAGTGAGGGACCTTGAGCTTTTCAAAGCGGTGTGTGTAGGCCTCCATGGCTTTTGAGACAGCAGAGGGCAACTCCATCTTCTCCTCCTTAAGCTGAGGCCAAAACTCTGAGGACAGGATCATGGCCGACAGAGGAACGCACGGCTGCTCTTCTTCGGGCAGACGAGCCTCCTCCTCACGGATGTTAGTGTTGATCCGTCGTGAATCTGCCACATCCTACAAAGCGAGAGACAGACAGGATATAGACAAAGCCCAAGAAATCCACACACATACTACCTACAATAGAAAAGGCATTCTGTAGTGTCAAATATATATAATACTTTATAATATATATAATACTTTACCTTCAGCATGACTTCACAATAGTGCATGTGGGATTCTCCAAATCTCAGCTTCAACAGCTCCACATTCCGAATCTCCCTATACACACACACACACACACACACACATACACATGTACATCAAAATCATTTACTAAAGCTTCATAATAAGTGCTTATAGTAGGGCTTTTCATCTTTCGTGATTTTAGAGGACAGGCTCGTATGCTTTAAAACACCACTTGCAGCTTGATACAAACAATGAGTGGCAAGTCGTTTGTGTAGGACTCTTCTTTGGGTGTTTTTTAAAGACAACAAACTGTAAATAAGCACACAATGTAACGTCCTAATGTAGGTTATTATTTATTTATTTGGCTTCTTTAACACCACTGTCAGCATCAGTAGCCATGTAAGCAACACACACAAGGTTATATCCATACACAAGTTCATCTCAACACCAGGCACTCAAAGTTTTTTTTTGTAAACCAATTAACCTAACATGCATGTCTGTGGACTGTGGGAGGAAACCGGAGTACCCGGAGTAAACCCACGCAGACACGGGGAGGACATGCAGACTCCACACAGAAAGGACCCAAGCTGCCCGCCTCGGGATTGAACCAGGGACTTTCTTATTGTGAGAAAAGCGGTGCTACCCACCGAGCCACCGTGCGGCCCCCAATTGTAGGTAGTACTCCTTTGTTTGTTCCACATATAAACTCATTGGGTCTCTGGTTCATCTGGCTGTTTTGGCTTCCTTAAACATCTACGACAGTCTAATAAGCGTGTACCTGGCTGTGTTGTAGTTCAGCTGGTGGAGCAGTCTGTCCGCTAGCACGGTCTTATACTCATCAATGAAGATTTCCTTACTTCCATAAATGCTGACCAGCAGGCTGATGATGTCCGAGGAACGGCGCTTAGAGCCAGACTTATCTACTAACACAGACAGCTACCGAGTCATTTGAAACATTCACCTCCTGATTCACATTCGCAGAGTAAGCGTCTTGTTCCAACCTGTGAGCGCATCTGTAGGGTCCGGGGTCCATTCCTCTGGATCGCTCCCTTCGTCTTCGCTATCCTGTGTTTCTAGGGTAACGGGGTCGGCCCGGGAGAGCTCATTGGCCAGTTCACTGCAGCCCTCAGTGTCACCAGTCAGACTTGCCACAATTTGGCGCACCGTGTCTTCACGGGTCCTGTCCCATAACGAACAGAACAGCTCAGACATCGGGGACACAAGCAGGGCAATAATCGAAAACACACAGCCACAAAAAGATGGAAAAACGTCACAAAAATCCAATTTGACCATCCCACTGCCCCGGCCTGAATCTTACTGAGAACCGTCGAAGTGTCGAGCCCACAAGAGGGGCTATGAGCATTAAGATTCATAGAGGAATTCGGAAATAAGGCTCAATCTGTAATTATAAAGTGTAACAGAGCTTATCATGCTTATACCGAAGTAAGATGGAAATATCAAACGCTGTCTTGCAATACCTCAGGTACTTGCGTATGGGTTGGCAGGCCACCTGAAGGATAACCATGGACGGGTCGAGCTCCCGAAGAGCTTTAATAGCCGAGATGTAGACGGTGATTATGTCAGAAGTGTGAACCCCTGCATAGCAAAAAGCAAACGTGAGAAAGACTTTCCGAGAACAGATACAAGAAACAACCGCTTTCTGTTCAGGTTTAGCGGCCGCTGACCTGGGTGCAGAAGACGCGTCTCGAAAGCAGATTTGAGAGACGTGAGCAGCTGCTGTCTTTGATTGGTCCGTTCCAAACAGAACTTCAGGTCTTCCACTGCAGGCAGAGACTCTGGAAAGTCTACAAAGACATCAGGAAATTGACATTTTTAAGACAAAATTCTGGTTATCTACGTACACGAGGTACAACATCAACGTTTGCTGTAGCAGCTCTCAGAAAAAAAGTGATCGCGTCCTGTACACAATATTATTAATCATGATCGGCTCAGTTTTATGACTTTATAAGTTTCACACACACACACACACACACACAAACGCAAAAAGGTACAAGGTCCAGTTACAGGATACTGATTATAAAGAGAGGCTTTGATGACATGTTTCCATCTGCTCTCTGGACTGTATTACGTAATGTCCTGGGTACCTGCAGCTTATATAATACACTTATGGATAGAAGGGGTAAATAAACGAACAAACTCTTTTTTTCTGTTTTGTCTTACTGCATTATTTTCTGATTCTTTCCCGATTCTGGTTTCTGTTCTTCAGTGTACCGACTGTCCTGGAAAACCATCCGCACCTGATCACTTCTAACAAGACCCAAAATCTCAAAGTCAGGAGATTACCTATTACTCTGGGGATCAAACAAACCCGTATTGAAAGCGGCTTTGGGGTGAGTATTACAAAAACAGATAAAATTACGAACACATTTGTAGTTAAGTCAGTTTAGAAAATTTGGATTCACGGTTTGCGAATAAAGCTAAGCAAAATTTAGTCATAATGAAAAAAGAACACTTAACAAAAATCACATTTTTACACCATGTTTTATTATTCCAAGATTTCTGTGGGTTGTTCCATTTTTCATTGCGGTTTAGTTGATTTACTTTCCACTATAAAATTGGTAAACGTTGATCCACAGTAAGCGAGAGGTATTCGCTGAACTTAAGCAAACAAACAAAGCACTACGACTCTAAACTCTAGCCTTAATGCTTCAATGTGAAGTTCTCTGCATGTTTCACCTCCTTGTCTATGCTTAATACAGATTTGAGATGCCTAGGTGGGTCTGTAAGATCCTGGGGCATCCAACAACCTGTCCCTACTGCTTCAGAGGAGAAAGGAGACCGCTGGTGCCTCCTCCACAACAACGTACTCATTTCACACCTGTGGAACGGGTCATCGGGAGAAACGTACATGGTAAAAAAGGGCACGGTCAGCCTAAAAGGACAGGGCGCTCCACCTCCGAGCAATGAAGGTGATCTTCTGTGACGTGTGGAGCGAGAAAGAGGATGAGACGCACCGCTGTTTGTAGGACTGGGTAAGCAGATACTCTTGTAAAAGTTTGCACATCGGCACTCATAAAACACACGCACACACGCACTTTTCTTCAGTGGAGTTCCACACGCTTCGCGGGAGTAAATCAAACAAAAAAAATCGAGATCTATAACTGTCATCTCTTACCTCGGATGATGCTGAAGAGTTCGTCTATCCTCATGTTGACATAGATACGACAAAAGAACTGGTGCATGTGGCACCGCCAACGCTGGAGGATGGCACTACCAGGGACATCAGACTTCATGTCAGCAGAGCCAGGCTCACTCACTTCACTGGCAAAGACTCTGCTCAGCCAGCCCAGAACCTTCTCCAACCACTGCCCCGGAAAGTATGAAAAAGGCATGATTAGGAAGAGGACATGGATTAAAGCTGAAGCGTAAGGACCCTGTCATGAGCACGAAAAGAAAAAAGAAACAGAGTCAGAGCTGCTTACATTGCTGAAGTCTGTTAGGAAGGAACTTTCGTATTCGCCTCTGCAGCGCTGCTCCATCCTCTGCTCAATCAGCCGGTGCAAAATATTGGTCACTGCCTCGGAGCTCACCCTCTCCAACAGCTGCAGCCTGGAGCTGTAAAAAAAACAAACAGAACCGTGTGATTTTTACCTTTTACATCACAGTAAAATCGACCCATATGGAACCACGTTGTAGTCCTACAATCACAAGCCTGTAGTCCGTCTGTTTCCCTAAATACTTTCTTCGCCCCCTTAACCCTTTTTGGTAACAGTAATGATGTGTTAGTCATAACTGAAGTTCGGAAATATGTAATAAACAGCTATATACACAGCTTAATGTTGCTTTTTTTCCCCATTTCAAAAGTGTATTGATGAGCGTCTGTCTAACAATATTAAATAGATAAGTATTTAGTGATAGAAAAAATAAGGACTAACAGGATGTGGCTGAACTCTTGCAGTTGCTCCAAAGCCTCTTGGCACCAGCAGAGCTGAGGCAGGGCAGCACAGCCTGGGCACGCGTCATTGCCATCGTTCTCTGGTACCCCCTCGATGTCCTCTCCTGCCTGGCTCATGTGCACAGAGAAGGTACGACTGTAGAACTCGAGCACACATTGATGCAGGACAGCCGGGGGAGAGAACAACAGGATGGCACGGATTACAGAGAACGCCCTTTCTCGCAGACCGCGGGCTCCCGGACCGAGGAGACCCCCTTTGCCATCGTCCTGCCAAGAACCGAGCCGCTCGAAACCGCCTTGGGAACGGAAGACAAAAAGAACGTTAGTGGCGGAGTCGCGCAACAGGGACGCCTACACTTTTGCTTGTGATCTATTAAGCATTCTGTCTCCAGGTTTGGCTTGTTTCACCTTTAAATCCCTGCTGCTACATTACTGTGACCTGTATTCACCGGATCCCTGTTCCCGTAGGCCGCGTACATGATCTATAAACAGAACGTAAGAGAACAGGTGCGGAACAAGGGGACGCGACTTACAGAGGAAAGGAGTGAGGCGACACAGCAACGTCCTGAAGGTTTCCAACAGCGCCGTAGCTCGGTCTCTCTCCTGTGATGCTGCCTCTGACTGCCGCAGTCCAGCCCAGAACTCCGGCGCCACTTTAGAGGCCAAAGACACCTGGAGCATCTCGAGAAGCCAGCCCTCTACGTACTGGCCAAGCTGTTGCTTACACAGCAAAACTAGAGCATCAGTAAGGGTCTCATCAGCAACCGGAGGGGATGTTGGTGGAGATACCTGTAGAGGAGAACGTTCGGGACGTAATGTTAAGGTCATATGAGGCCGTATAATAGTTCCCCCCACACTGCCGATACTGAGATAGGCCCCCATCATTTGCAAAAGGTCTCCGCTAGGCTGGGGGGCAAGGTACAAGGAGACTACAGGACCCCAAAACGCAGGGATTTCAAGGTGAACATTTTATATTTATCAGGTAAAGGTAGCAAACCCATCCGAGCATCCAAACAATGCAAAAGAAAACAGAACTACTTCTAATGCTCAGTGGTCCAGTCTGTAACTCCCTTGACCCTAAACGGCGGCACGCAGCCAATACAGGGTAGGTTTGTTGCATCGATGCTGCACACTTGTTTGTAGGTACTTACCGATCATGCCTTAGCATTGCAGAGAAGCCCTGAGCCAGGTCTGTCCCCCTTCTGACCTTGCTGGTAGATATTTGGCACTAACTGCTGGCACAGCACCATCCTCTGACCCAGTCGTCTGCCCATATTTAACCCACTCCTTGTCTTTACTCCTGAACATGTCCCCTACAGCCGACACGTCCACCACGAGAACAGACTGTTCCCTTACTTTCTAATGTACTGCTCACAAAAATAAAATCTCCTAATAAAAACCTCGGTTTTAAGGTTTGGGCAAATCAGTAAACAAGATTTCCTGGAGTTGTGAGTTTTCAGAATCGCTAGCTAAAGTCCAGAGAGCACGAGCAAAACGTTTATTATTGTTATTCTTACAATGAATAGAGATTACAACTCACAAGCGCTGCTGTTACAGTGTCCCAGGCTGCAGGTAATCCGTCCGGCATGAACACAGACACGCTTTCGTTCATTCTCGCAGTCTGAACGCAACCTATACACACAGATCACATTTGACATTTTACTCATTTTTATCGACAGGAAAAGCAGAAAACGCGGAATAAACCTCTGTGTTTGTGCTAACTGTATACCTGGCGTGCTTCTTCTTCTTCCTTCAGTTAATACGCTGCACGGTCGCCACCTGCTGTACTGGGGTGCGGGGCGAGATTAGAATGGAGTTTCAAAGGTTATTTGTGTTCTAGATACGCCAGTCTTTTTAAACTTCTTGTTTCTCGGATGTCCCTACTTAAGAATCTACTGAGGAGGGAGGAAAATAAAAATTTATATTTATATTTTTTTTTTCTATGTGGAATCAATATAAGGAAGTAGGAAGAAATAAAAAAAAATTCTTTTCAAAATAAAATGTATTTAATCTACAATTAAATTAAAGTAAATCTGGAAAAACATTAAATGAACAGATGAAAACAGTTGGCGGAAAAATCTAAAAAAAGAAAAAACATTTTTTTTAATTTTAACGATTGGTGCTGCAACGGATCCGAGAAATACCAAAAAAAAACATTTTTCTTTTTTTTTGTATTCTTCAAATATGATCTTCGGCGGATCCGCGAAACAAGCAATAAAAAAAGTTTGGCCAAAGCGCAATAGTTACTACTAAACAATTATTTTGTGTACAAGCACGGTTTCAAATGCATTAGGTACAAAGGTGATATAATGGATGGGGATTGGGTGACTCTGGAAAGATTTTAAGTACAATAAAGTTAATTTTAGATTCAAGAAACCACTTTGATTTGAGCTTTGTGACCTAGGACCTTAGTCTGTTGGAAGTAGCCTTGTTTAAACGATCTTTCGTTTGTATTAAGTGTGCCACAACAATGTTCCGCACACCATTACACCACCAGAAGCAGCCTGAACCTTTGAGGCAGGTCGGATTTGTGCTTTCATGCTGTTTTTTTTTGCCAAATCACTGGATAATTTATGGCATGGCTATGAGTGAAAATCCCGGTTGATCAGCAGTTTATTAAATACAAAAAACAATCACTAACAAGCATAACATTTTTAAAGTCACTGAAATCAATGTCCCCATTTTGTTGCTAATTTTGAACTTCAGCAGGTCGTATTATTATTATTATTATTATTATTATTATTATTATTGTTATTATTATTATTATTATTATTATTATTATTATTATTA
>JAUZSV010216027.1:0-12601 GCA_034780495.1 Parotocinclus cesarpintoi
TGAGTTGTGGATAATGGTGTCTGCTAAATGCTGTAAATATGTAATTATTTAGTGAAGAAAAAATGTTAAACAAACCAGAATATGTTTTATATTTTAGATTCTTTAAAGTAGGTATCGCTTGCTTAGACGACAGCTTTGCCCATCGTGGCATTTTCTCAGTCTTTTATTTCATTTTTGAATCTCGGTTTCCATGCCGTTATTCTGGCTCTCCAGTTGAGGAATCGAATGTTCAGCAGGCTCATGGCAGCGATTTTAAATGTTGTGCCATGGGAACTAAGTTTCCTCAAAATGTCTGCTGTGCAACTTATGAAACGTCACTGGGCTGTCACACTGTGTAAAGTAGTTCAGTGTGTGTGAATGGGAACGGTTTGTATGTGCATGCATTTCAAAAGTAAAAGACTGAGTAAGAGAGAGCAGAAAAGAAAGTTGAGTTAAAGTTTACGCAAAAGAGAAAGCAGAGATATAAAGTTGATTGGATGAAAAGTCTAGAGAAAGCCTGGCCAGACATATGAGCATGTGAAAACAGAAGCCTGATCATGGGAGTACGCTTAAGACTTGAATAATGAGAAAGGGAAGATGAAATGTGCAAACTGAAATCATTTGGGGCTGACGTAAAGTCAAAGAAAGGTAGAAAAAGAGGCTGTTAAGTTTGCGATAAGATTTAAGAGTTAGAGGAGAGATTTAAATTGCTACCTGGAAGAAATTTGATGGGAGCACTAATAGTATTGAATTTAGGCCAATCAAAAGGGATCTCAGCCTCAGTTTGTTGGCTTATCCCTTTCATTGACCTTTTTTAGGTCATTTTATTACTCTAACTTTTATTACCTTACACCTAATTGATTCGAGCTGCCCTTTTATGACTCGTTGTTTCTTTTCCCGCCATGCTCCTTTTTACCTGCTCCACCACATGGGTGTGCATGCTCAGGTAGTATATGGGTAGAGGTCCCATGTGTATGAGCGTCCTAGATCAAATCTCTGTTCAGGCTCCAAAATTACTCTTAATACCACCACCAGCCTTTTTTTTTTTCATTTGTATATTTGGCTTCTTTTAACGTCGCTTTCGGCATCAGTGGCCATCTTAGCAGCACACACAAGGTTATATCCATACACAAGTTCATCTCATATCAGTCATATATACACACAAAAGCCAATGCCAATTTAGAGTAATCACTTAACTTAACATGCATGTCTTCGAACTGTGGGAGGAAACCAGAGTACCCGGAGTAAACCCACACAGACACAGGGAGGACATGCAGACTCCACACAGAAGGACCCAAGACTTTCTTGCTGTGAGGCAGCGCTGCTACCCTCTGAGCAACCGTGCTGCTCTGGCCAGCCTGTATATTTAAAATGTTGTGGTATTCGTTCCTTTTATATAATTTATTTTATATTTTATATTCTTTTATTGAAGATAAAGGAGAGTAGGATGGCTAAGACGGGTCGTTAGGCTCTTTGTTACCAAGGAATTTGTTAAATACGTGTTTCCTAACCCCACATTCATTCACTTTGAAATCAAGCCTTCACTTTAGCGCCCCCTTCTGTACACACGGTTCAATACAGCAGTTGGCTCGGCAATAAATAACACCCAGCATCGTGTCGAATGCAGCCATGAAAATGAGTTCTGCATTGATTTATTTCTATATTTAGGGAAACGTACATGCACCTTCAGTGCCCTCTAGATAGTTCAATCCTAAACATGCCTTTTAACCAGAGAAAATCTTCTCCAGCCTTGTAGAAGGTGCATTGATCGCTCTGAGGAGTCTCAGTGAAAAGTCAGCAGATTAAAAAACCTGCAGGAAAGTAGGCCAGCGCAATTTTAAAAAAGGTAAACGTCTCTACCTCTGAATAAACTTCACCCACTATCTCTTATTACTGCCTGTGCGAGACAGAATACATTAAATGGAATACAAGAAACCTAGCAAGCCACGATACTTTGAAAGGAGCACAAAGCAACTCTCAGAGGAGGGAGAAAATCAGGACGGATCTCAGCCACCCGTAATCCGCTGGATTTACATGAGGTGCACACGCAGAGCCAAGTTCAGAGCAGAATCAGCTCGCCAAATCGGACAATGGGAGCGAACACCAGGTGCATGAGATGCAACAAATTACTTTTTTTTGGCCGTACACCTGAGAACATGCAGAGGCAGAGCTAGCGCTTATTTCAGACGTTCAAACATGGAATCGCAGCTGTTTGGATTCGCCTGTCAAACCAAAATAACAGAGGACGGGCAAACAAACATGTGAATAATTTCGCCTAATTCGGTTTTCAGCGCAGATCCACAGAGCTGAGGAGACAAACCAGAAAAAGACAACTTTTCAACACGTTTTATTAACAAAGAGAAGACTGCAGAGTTACTCAACCGTTGTTTTCCTCTTGGTTGATGCAAATATTATTATAAGAACATTTTTTGATTTATTTTTTTTTTCATTGAGGTTGGTATGGGGGTTGGTTAGCCATTTTTTGTTATGGTGAAATTGTTGGGTGAGTCTTGGTCAGGGTCATGGGGGATCTGGTGCCTAGACCAGGAGAACATATGTCTCGGGTTTAAACGTACCCAGAACAGGACTATTGTACATGGCAGGAATAGCTAGGGATCTTTGTGGTATTGCTGGTCTCTTATTTGTTTGACACAGACACTCATGTCTGCACACCATTCCCAACTTGACCAGAAGGCATCTCCGGGACTCAAACCCAGGCACTAGACTGCTCCACCATATACCTACATGCACCATGAATTCATATTCAGGGTTATGGTGGCTAGGGACTAAACTGCAGTACATTCACAAACCAGGACCAAAACCTGTACAGGGCCAAGTTCATTTCAAGACACACTCACTTGTACTGGGACACTTTGGAGATCTCACTTTTTAGGACACTTTGGAGACTTCATGGAATGTTAAAAAAACTGTAGTATTTAGAGAAAACACATGCAGGCACCATATTTTTTTACCATATTATCAATCCTTAATGGTATACTGTAGTATATCGGTATTGACTAAATAGTCAAGATACTCCAGTGTTTCTCATAGACTGATCTGTTTAATATTAATATTGACCAACACATATTGATTTTCAATTATTGTTCTATTCATGATGGCTAAAATCTTAGCTCACTGTAATGCTGTGTGCAGCGCCATTGCAACGGTGGCCTAAGACTTCTGCACGGTACAGTATTTATTATTACTATGATTATTACTATTATTCTATGGCATTATTGTATATTATATTTTATGTGAGGTGGGTAGCAACATTGCCTCACAGCAAGAAGGTTTCGAGTTCAATCCCAGGATGGACCGCCCTGGGTCCTTTCTGTGTGGAGTCTGCATGTCCTTCCCGTGTCTGCGTGGGTTTACTCAGGGTACTCTGGTTTCCTCCCACAGTCCAAAGACATGCGGGTTAGGTTAATTGGGGTCTCTAAAGTGGCCCTTAATGTGTGACTGTGTGTGTACCCTACGATGGATTGGCGCCCCGTCTAGGGTTGTTCTTGCCCTTGTGCCCAGAGTTACCGGGTGGGCACCAGCTGGCTTACGATGGATGGATGGATGGATGGATGTATTCGAGGTGAGTAGGAACATGATACATTTTCTCTACCATGTAATTTTTTTAGAGTCATTTTAATTTGGTATACTTCAAAATAATGTATCAATACATGATTTAATCGTATAATGACTATATAACCACTAGCCAGGCTTCTCCAGACGTGTGCTTTTATAAATGTGATAGAAAAGCTTCCCCTCCATGCATTTTATAGTACAAAACATGGTGCTACCTTCATATCAGGCCTGCTGGGATTTTCAGTCCAAGTGCAGCTCTAAAACAGTACAGTCTATACGTTTCTGTCAGCAGAAAAGAAAATAGCACGGGTTGACGCTGACGCGGGAAACATTGCGAGGATGTTGTTTTTCTGCGATCCAAATGAATGGGTCCTGCACTCCCAAAGGAGACCTTCTAGTGCTTTTGACATTTCACAGCACGTCCCCGTCCTTCCTCTGGAAGTTTAATTTTACGCATTGTGCAGGCAATATGAACTGGCACGGAGCCGCGAACGCCAGTTCATTCGCAGGTGGGAAAGTGATTTTCCCTCTGTGCCTGTTTTCGTGCGCTTGTGGACACTTTATTTAATCAGAGCTTACACCCGGTTGTGGCTCTCTGGAGGGAAGTATGACTGTAAAATTAAAATGGAAAGTAAAGGTGTTTAAACGTTTGAAAAAGGTAAACCTGGAGGTAGCTGCAGCACGAATTTTTCACGCGTGTCCAATCCAAATATTGGGAAATCCCGTGCTGCGTTTGGTATTGTTCTAATATTTATCTGAATATTGTAAAATAATAAAATGGATCTGGCTATATTCAGTGGCTCGGTGGGTAGCACCGCTACTTCACAACAAGAAGGTCCCGGGTTCGATCCCAGGGTGGAGTGGTCTGGGTCCTTTCTGTGTGAAGTCTGCATGTCCTCCCCGTGTCTGCATGGGTTTACTCCGGGTACTCCGGTTTCCTCCCACAATATAAAGACATGCATTAAGTTAATTGGTGTCTCTAAAGTGTCCCTTAGTGTGCAACTATGTGTGTGTGCACACTACGATGGATTGGCGACTCATCTAGGGTTGTTCCTGCCTTGCGCCCAGGGTGCTGGGCGGGCACCGGCTGGCCCGCGACCCCATGTGGATTAAGCGGAACATAACGAATGGATGGCTATATCCAGTCAGCACTTCGTTTAGCAGCGCAAAGAACTGAGACAGGACTTTTTTGGACATTTACAATTTACCTAGCAAAGAAAATAATGGTTGGATTTGCCAGTGAATTGAACCCTAAACTGGTTGTACCCTGGTTACCTGGACTCAACACCCACCCAGAGTAGACCTCAGACTCTGGTGGAAACAACCAGGAAACACTAAGATGAATCAAACTGAGCTAGGAAACCATACTTCTGGACTTATGAAGCCTTGAAACTGAGCGAAAAATGGAAACGCATCTCAAACCTCACGCCCACCAGAGGCGAGATAAGAATGTCTCTGGTTCACGGTGAAAGATTTCTTATGGACCAGATGTGCCAGAGAATCTTTGTATTTTTACATAAGTAGTGTGTCTGTGTGATAAACGATGTCTAGATGTTGGAAATGTCCTATTTTTAGTCCTAAAATAATCATTATTATTATCACCATTATTAGTACACTTATGGCATTTAGCAAACACCCTTATCCAGAGCGACTTACAATTCATACAGTCTTACAATCCAATCAATTGGATGCTAAGGGCCCCAACTGTGGCAGAGGTGGGATTTGAACCCTGGACCTATTGGTCCATAGTCCAGTACCTTAACCACTAGGCTACCACAGTCCTTCCCACTATCTCTCTATCCCACATTAAAGCGGAGGAGCTCTCGTATTTATGGCTCTAATTAATACAAAACTCAGAGCGGTGGGAGGAGCAGGGCATGACTCAGTAGAAATTCTCCTGGGGCTTAAAGAATCAGCATGGGAAGTCAGCACAGGTCTCCAGTGGAAATGAGGGTGTTTACTGGCCCTGACTAAAGCGTAGTTAAAGACAAGGAGCGAGAAATAGAATTAAATACACTACATGTGGACGTGGAAGTCTAAGCACATTTGATTATCCACTGCAATTTTGGACAACACCCTAAATAGTGCATGTACTGAGGGAACTGATAATGATCCGTGGGACCTTAGCCTAGCAGGTTAAGGTACTGGACTCAGGACCCAATGGACCAGGGTTCAGACAACACCTCTGCCACAGGTGGGTCCCTGAGCAAGGCCCTTAACCCTAGACTGCTTGAATTGTAAGACTGTATGAGTTGTATTTCGCTTTGGATAAGGGTGTCTGCTAAATGCTGTACGTAAACCTGTGTCCCACCTTTACTGGTAGACTTGTTGTAATTATTTGTGACTTATTTTGTCACCGACCAGTTTGAAACTGTGAACATTTTGAAACAATGTTCATGTTTTAATTAAGGCCAGACAGATTATTACAAATTACTGCCTGGCTTACTGTGGTAATGTTGACCACATGCCCCCCCTCCGTTGATGTCACTGGCCATTGTTTTCAGACTAGAAGCATTCTGGCACTGGAACTGAAATACCTTTGATGGTTAAGGAGTAGGTTTTTTTTGGGTGAAATCACAAACCATTTCCAGATTTTGTACCAGCTGTGCAAGCGTTTTCTTCTTTGTCAGAATAACTGCTCTGTATCCACCATCTTGTCTGGGTTAACAATGACTTAAGAGATGGCACACATGCCGCCGTGCCCAGGCACCTCTCAGACCTGAGACGTGGGCACGGTTGGGTTGCGTTCTGCGTTCCTCAGCAAAAAAACATGTTTATCAAAAAACTGACCTTTGGAGCTCTTCTTCTCCTTTGCCTTGTAGCAGTCCAGACACACCACAAAGCCACATTTCTGGCAGACCCAGTGGATGTTGAACAATGTGGCTTCGCATGCATCGCAGCTCTCCCGCACCCCCCTTACCGCCCGCTTCCAGGCTATCTTGGCTGCAAGGCAAGGAAAACAGACTCTGGATGAAATGGATGTTCAGGGAGCAGATTGCTTGAATTCTCCCACTCTTTCTCTGTTAAAGACAGCAGCCTGACAGATGGAATATTATTTCCTATTTCCTTTTTTGGTCAGCGGAGTATTTTAATAACGCTACAGTGTGTTGCATCACGAAGCTAATAATAAATTGACCATGATAAAAATCTAGTCAGGAACTAACTCTGTGACTACACAGGGAGGGAAATCCGAAGCTTAATCACCATCTTTTTTAATCCACGTAGCTGCAGTCTTCTCACTCATGACCAGCTGACAGAACTTGTCTCCGATGAAGCTGAGGATGTACTTTGAGGTCTCTACGTCCAGATCACTGTCCTCGTATGCATCCGGATCCCAGAGGCTCAGGGCCTCGTCGTCGTGCTGGTCTGGGGACGAGAAGCCGTCGATCCGGATTACACCGTTCTTACTGTACGAGAGGCTGTAGGGAAAATGAATAAGATATTATCATTACAATAACCTAAAAAGATTATAGCCATATATGGGCATGAGGTGCATTTTCCCCATGATTCACAAGTATAATTCAGGTCCTTTTTAGGTCCAAACACCCCAATGAGCTCACTACGTTCCACAAAATTACTTCTTTAAATAATATTTACTGTTCTCCCAGAGAACACAGGCCTGGCATTCAGTCACAAAGCCACCAGGGGTCACACTTGTAGCACTGGGAGATGGTCCCCAAGTGGGTGATTGTACCCGTGTAGCGCACGACCTGACAGAACGACGGTGGTGGGATAGCGAACTGCAACCACCCCGCCTAGGATAACGCCATTTCTGTTCTCTGCACTTTTGTTGCACTATTTTTCGAAGCCTTATCTTTAAGCTCTTAGTATTTGTTGTAAATATATAGTATAAACTCAGGATGGTTTTAGTCCTTCGGTACCAGTATGTGCATCGTGGCACGGTCGAGTGTTTACACATTTTATAATACACTTTTTAAAAGCATTAAGTTGCAAATAAAAAAAAGGTTTTATTTAAACTTTTAACAAATACTGTATTTTACAAAGCTTTTTGGTGTTTATTGTGTCTGCATTTAAGCATTAATTCAGCACTTGATTTAGTCTCTGGGAAGCCTAAGTCTGTGGTCTAAATAGCTGTGGTAAAACCTACATGTCCTCCCAAGGTACAAACAACTTTATGGGGAGTTTTTCCTTGCCTCTGACACCCTAGGCATGCTCAGTTCAATATTGGCCTTAGATATCTAAAACTGTAAAGCTACTTTGCGAAAGCACTATAAAATTCAATCTGACTTGGCTTCTTAAATGTAAATGGACTTTATTAATCAAATTAAACACAACAGTAAAAGTGTGTGTCAGAGTGAGAGAAGGAGGAAAATCCGAGATCGAGACCCTTCATTATAACCAGTCGTGCCTCATCTGCCCTCCGTTCTGCCAAATCACGTAAGGAGAAGAACCGAGTGGGCTGCATGGGACAGAACTGGAACTGGCCACATCTAGAGTAACATTGGCTTAGAAGAACGGTTCGTTCTGCTGATCAGGTCTGCCAACACACTCTATTAAGCAGAACACAATCCTCTTTGGCAGATCACCCTTTTACTAAAGACTCATCTTAGAGGATTAAAGATAGGCAGCAGTAAGCTCAAGCATTATTAATAAAGAATGCATTTTAAAAAAGGAGAATGAGACTGTTATATGAACTGTTGTACGTTCTGGACAATGAGCCTTTAAGGAACCGTTGAGGAACACACTCAACTTCTAAAGCGCTGGACTGTGGACACATTTGTGCGTGTGCTCTTATTTTTATTGAGTTTATCACGTTTTAGTCTCACATGGGTCTTGGTCAGGGTTGTGGAAGCTCTGGCATGTATGCCTGGAAGAACAGAGGGCGTGTAAGCATAAAAGAGATGATCTCCACCTCTGGTTTCTCCCTTACACACAGTTAATTTTGGCCGAATGTCACTCAGTGCGGCCGGAAGGCAAATCTAATACTGCAGGATTTCAATGTTCTATGCATAAACGCAGTGGAGAGGATCTGATGCCTAAATGGAACCAGCATTCCATGGGGCATAAGCGTGTGACTTATAAACAGCACCGATATATGTTCATATGTTAAGTCTCTTACCGGCGGAAATAGTAGAAGCGACAAAACACGGGCGAGTGCGAGGGCTCTTCTCCTTTTTTAGTGCGGACTGAGCGGCACTCGCGGCACTTCTGCAGGTTCGGGCCTATCTCTGAGCAAGAGTCATCCTGCAGGAAGGATTCTCCAGTCTGCTTAAGCTTCTTCACTTTCCTCCAGTCCTTCAGCACAGAGCGAGGGATACCATCTACACAAATGTGAATGCAAAGAGTAAATGCAAAACCATCTCTGAAACTTCAGATAGCAAAAAAAACAAAACGGGTACAGCGGAATAACTGAACTCTGATTAATGCCTACTTGTATTGTGTTCATGTTACATATATATTATTATTTTGTTTTTCCTGTTTTAATCCTGCTCATCCTGGTCAGGGTTGCTGGGGTGGAGGGTCTGGAATTCACAGGGCACCAGTGGGATTGCAGGGCTCAGCACTGGACTGGACACTGGACTTGACTGGACACTGTTGCAGCACTGGACTTGAATCCAGGTCATAGCATTGGTGGGCTAATATATTAGCACTGTGGAATACTGTGTGTATATATACACATGACCCCTCCTTGAGGCACAGTCCATTTGTGCCATCATGAAGCCAAACCTGATTGTACAGCACCACTAGGATTCAAAAGTTGGGCAATGCAGATTTGCCGCTGCACCTCCCAACTATGTTTTATGCTATACAGTCGATTCCGGTTAATTGGACCACCGGTTAATGGGACCAGCCCCTTATTCAGACCAAATCTTAAGGAACCGAAACAAATCCTATTATATACGTGTAATGTTATTCGTTTATTTGGACCAAAATTCTGTTTAATCGGACCAAAGAACGTGAGAAAAATAAGCCACTGCAAAAGCAGATCAGCGATTTATGGGAGGACTTTGGGGATCCCCGGGAGAATTTATTATTTAATAAAAGATCAGGAAATCCGAAAAGTTGTGTTGACAAGAGCAAAACCAGCGGGAGGTGAACACGCCCAGCACTTTCTTGATTTTGTTCAAGTGCAGTCCGTCAAGAGATCACACTGGATAAGTTCTTTAAACGTTGATTGGAATTCAGTAAGAACTTGTTTTTTACAGTATTATGCTTCTCATGCTGAGTACCTACACATTGTGTTGTAGATCGTTTTGAAAAACTTGTTGTTGGAAAAAATGTATTTTTCAATGAACAAAGTTGGTAAGCAACAGTAGTTCTTGTTTGTACGTTCGCTATATGTGTTAATTGCACAATAAAGGTTTAATAAACATTTAATATGTTACATAGCACATTATGTCTTGTAACATAGGGCATGTTCGTTTAATCTGACCAACTGGTTATCAGGACCAAAAGGGCCGTGTCTCGATGTGGTTCCACTAACCGGAATCGACTGTACTACCGGTTGTGCCTGTGTGACTTCTTCAGTCTGGATCAGACAACACTGGGACTCAAGTGGGTAGGCGAATCGCCTCTATATACTCATCTGACCAGGTGACCACCTTCTACTGCTTCAAGGTCCATTCCTGGTACTGGCTTGTCTATTGTAGTCTGTGGACAGGGGTTAACATGATGAATGACCAGTCCATGGCTAGATCATCTGTCCATTCAGACCAAACAGGATAGAGAAAAAGGATTTGCTCTGACTTTTGATGAGCCAACATCAAAGTTCCCAGTTCGTGGTTCCTCTTCAGACTATGGCCGGTAGGTACACACTACTGATGGGGTGCACCACACAAACCATGTTATTTCAGGGATGTTCTGGGCGATTTGATAACAGTTTGTTTATTTTATACAGTGGCTCAGGTCTTTAATCTTGAACGGGACTAAGGAGAAGCCACTGTTCACTCCCAGTCAAATAGAACTCATCCCTTAACGTGTGTTGTTGGAACCCAAATAGTTAACGTTATTTGTTATTATGGGTACAGCCTACGATTTATTTAGGAAGATTAATAAGTCAGCTCATTACACGACGCACCTTTAATAGTTTAAGTGTGTCGTTTTTAGTAGCGCTTTTCCGACCAAAACAATCGTGGATGCGACATTCAAATCCGGCATTAAATGGCTAACAAGTTCGGCTCACCAAACAACAAGCTGTAGAAACAAGTTAAATGAAAAACCAAACTCACCCTAGATTCATGATTTAATTCTGCCCACAGGAAGTCTGTTTAAAAAAAAAAAGCACAATAATATTTAAGACTAATAAATACAGATTCGGTACATGTCGCTACTCCGGTTGCCACAACCAATGTATTCCAGGGATTGAATAACAGTTGGATGGAACCAAATTTCTTTCTTTGTCCTATACAGGCACACTACGTAGAAGAGTAGGAATCCAAACTCTCGCCACCAATATAGTGCACTACATTAGTATATACAGACAGATTTGAGATCAGATCTGATTTCTTCTTTCGTTTGCGCTGTGGTGCTAGAAATGTAGTGCCATCTACTGGGTATGTGAAGTATTGCTTAGTTCGCATACATATCAGTATTCAGTAAGTACCATATGTAGATCTGCATTAATTAATTAGATGGAATTATTTCAGCTTATATGTGCATTAAAACCTAAATCATAAAAGCATTAGTCCAGGTTATTATACTGTTCAACCAGCTTTAACAGCAACACCATTCTAGTTGATGAACTTAAACCAGCAACAGACCAACTTGCGTTTGCTAACAGATAATCATACAAAATATAACATATAAGTCATCTGATAACATTTGCTTGTTGTAATTATTACAGATTAAACCTCTTCTGAGTCATTTTTAAATACTGAAGACACAGGACATTTTATACACACACACACCTTTAAACACTAATACACTTACAGAAAGCAGAATTTTATATTGTGCAATATTTTCCCCTACCCCTGTGCAATAAATTCTTAATAGTTCTTAATTTTTAGTATTCATATTGTACATATATTTTTGTCTATTGAGTGTACTGAGTGCCTTGCTATCCCTTGCTGCTGTAACACAGTGAATTTTCCCACTGTGGAACTAATAAAGGATTATCTTATATTATTTATTTAAATATTAATAAGTATAATAAGTACATAAACATAATGAGTACTGATCAATCTCAAGCAAAGCTTTCTTTTATTACCGTCACTCAGTGCTGTTACTCTTTATATCAGTAACAGGGCTAAATTCTAAAGACAGAATTAACAAGTATATAAAATGTAACCACATGGTGTCCATACTAATAACATCACAGAACATTTACAAGATGCATCCAAACCATTATAGATAACAGATTGGTTAAGATGGACATTCTCAGTTATTGTAACAATATCATGTTCCTTGTGGTTTGTTCCATAATTTACAGAAGGGGGAGTGAAAACTAGGGAACATTAATAAAGTGGATCTTTTAAAGTAAAATATTATAGACGTCTTATTAAAATATGTAAGGCATAGAAGGGATATGAAGTGACACAGCAATGCAAAAAACCCCACATGATTTCTGAAGGATTTTAATAGTTATTGTGAAGTGTATTATTAGAGGCCATGGTCAGCTTAACCAATGCTATTTTTCAGTGTTCTAGGTAGTTTAAAAAATGTTTTAAGTTATATATCTGTAATTCACCACTGTGCTGAACGCTTTGCTTAATAAGACAGCGGTGTTTACATTAAATTATTAATTATCTAGAAATGGAAACCATTTGGTTGTATGACTATTTATATTATTTTGACTATTTATGACTATTTAGATTATTATTATTATTTACTGTTATTATTTTTACTTGTTTTAACAGGGTTAAGAGAAATTTATGTCCTGAAATTTCGACACCAAGAAGTGTTTTAATAATTCTTAATAATTACGTGCAGGTTTCATAAACTCGTGTTTTGTGAAACTGTATAAAAGCAACACATGGCTGGTTTTGACGCGCTTATTCCTCTTTTTTTTACCAGAAGAGGGCAGCAGCACTAGTGAAATAATAATAATAATAATAATAATAATAATAATAATAATAATAATAATAAT
>JAUZSV010216132.1:0-12600 GCA_034780495.1 Parotocinclus cesarpintoi
TGAACAAAAACAAACGCCTCACTTTTATTTTTGTGCTTCATAAGCTGAACTACAAAATCTAAGACTTTTTACCTTTTTCTCTCAAATATTGTTTCAAAAATTTGTCTAAATCTGTGGTAGCAAACACTTCTCCTTGGCCGAGATAATCCATCCACCTCACAGGTGTGGCATATCAAGATGCTGATTAGACAGCATCATTGGACAGGTGTACCTTAGGCTGGCCACAATAAAAGACCACTATAAAATGTCCAGTTTTATCACACAGTACAATGCCACAGAGGTTGCAAGTTTTGAGGAAGCGTGCAATAGTTATGCCAACTGCAGGAACAGTTCACCAGAGCTGTTGCCCCCGGAATTTAATGTTCATTTCTCTATTATAAGCCATCTCCAAAGACTTTCAGAGAATTAGGGAGTACATTCAACCAGCCTCACTACCACAGACCACCTATAACCTCACCAGCCGAAGACCTCCACATCCAGCATCTTTACCTTCAAGATTGTCTGACCAGCCAACTGGACACCTACTGCAACCTTCAGGTTGCATAACCAAAGAATTTCTGCACAAACTGTCAGGAACTGTCTGAGGGAAGATCATCTGTAGGCTCCTCGTCCTCATCGGTGTCTCCACCTGACTGCAGTTCGTTGTTGTACCGACTTGAGTGAGCAAATTGTTCACATTCAATGGCATATTAAACGTTGGAGAGGTGCTCTCTTCATGAATGAATTCTGGTTTTCACTGTACAACACAAAAAGTTTTAAATATTTGTTGTTCGTCACAGGTAACTGAAGATGGAATTGATGATTCTGATGTCTAGGGAACAGAGCTGCCGTATCATAGCTGTAGACTTCAACAACCACCCAGACCACCTAATTCACAAAGCACCTTTGCAGCCCTCATAGCCAAATTCCAAGAAACCATCAGGCCACGTAGTGGTCCTCCGAAGTAACCAATGAAGAAACCTCAACAATAGTTTTAGTAGCCTTTGTGGAAAGTCCACAACGGAGCACGCAACGTTCCTTTACTCCGCCTGTATATATAAAGTGCTACATATCTTGATTGAAATACTATGCAACTTATATCCTTAGTTCTACTACTCAAAAGATTTATGCAATTTTAATAATAACACATTGTCCCATTTTCTGTGATTTACTATGCAATGCCTTTTGGGCTAAAATGCAATTAAAAATTCAAGCCTTGTGTGTCTATATTTATATCATGGTTTTTGTTGGGTTTTTTAAAGTAAACCATGTTCTCTTTTACAGAATGTAATTACATGACTGCAGGGCACAGCTTGCTATCCTTTCCTAACAATCTAGAGTAATTAGAGTAATTAAAGTGGGAGGTTTACTGTGTCTATGTCCTGCAGGTGCAACAGAAGAGAATCTTAGCAATAGACATAGGATGAACTATAACAGAATAAGTACATTTTGATATAATGCAAGTTTCAGGATCATTAAGACTATATTTATTTTATATATATATATATATAAATAATTCTTTTTTTTACAAATTAAAATGATAACTTAATAATTGTTTTTTTATTATTTAATTAATTTATAATAACTTGATAATTTTAACTTTAAATTTTAATTTAATTTTAAGGCAATAGTTTGATATCTAATATCATAATAATTGAAATATGGATGTAATTATGAACTTATACATTTATTATAAAAATATATTATCCTCAGTAGGCTATTTAGCTTCATGGTTTTATTTATAGTTTAAATGGAGGTCATGGTTGTTTTAGCAGCTTTTATTTACACTGGGACGTTTAGCCTGGATTGCTACTTAGCTCCAGAGGAACCAGATATCCTCTAGTGGTCAACAGCAGAACCATCTGAATACTAACAGAAGAAATTTTATGATAATATTTGAAAGGTCAAGTGAAGGCCATATAATGTATAAAGTATCCATTACGTTTCCCCTTAGACTTCCATTTGAATGCATTTCTGGCAGGACTACAGACAATCTGCATTTTTTTTTTTATTTGGATTTACAATGCAGTTATTGTCGGCGAGTCAATAGAGTTAAGGATACCTCCAGTGCACCAAACTTAACTAGCACCTGTATTTTCTGGTGAACCATGCACCAGAAAGAAAACCCAGCTGAACTTCCAGCAAATACCTTGATAATCAAACTGAGCTTCAGAACTGAAGTCATATACAAAGCAAATATGTAAATATAATTTCCTTGTTATACACTGCTCACAAAACTTAGATTATATTTCATTATGGGATAATTCATTTTAAAGTTTCCCCTTAATTTTTGTGAGCAGTAAATTTGATGTCCTTGTTAAGTTTGACTTTGTAGGTAGTTTCTCTCTTTTCTTTATATCACATGTTTACACATTACAACCATAAATTACACAAACAAATAGCCTCCGCATAGCTTTTTTTTTCTTTATTAAAAACACAAAGAATGATATCCACCTGTGGACAGCATGAACCTCGCAATGGGGAACAAAGACATGAGATCAGGATAAACTGAACTGAGCTCATGAACTTAAGGACAATATCTCACCACCCATGATTATGCACTGGGTACTGGGTAATGTGGCCAATAAATATAACAAACCGCTCCTGTTACACTGGAATGTCTTGCGGTATGAAATTAATAGACACAAATATATCATCATGCAATATATTTAACAAAAACTTTAGAAAAGTTTGAAAATTATACATTTTAAGCATTTTAGGATGAAATGAAGAGATCTGCTTTACCTCAAAGATGATAAGCACATAGACACCAGCAAGGATGAGTCCAGAAATGAGCACCTGAGTTTCTACGTGTAGTGCAAGTGCTTGGTGTGTCATTGAGAGAGGAACAACCTGGCTATCCACCAGAATAGCCTGCACATTGATTTGGATTGAAGCACTGGACAAACAGATAGAAAACAAAAATCAAATGTAACAAGTCAATTTACTTATTTAGTTCTGGCTTAGTATACCCAAAGTCACCACAGTAGAAGCTTGACAGTGTTTGTACTTGAACCCTTAATGCTCTAGTCTATAGTCCAGTACCTTAAATGTTAAACCATCATTGTCCTATTGAAAATCCACAACATTATGACAGGTAAGATCTAATTATGAATAAATCAAGGTTAGGTGTGTATACTGCTCACAAACATGACGGGATATTTAATTATGGAACATTTTATTTTGAAGTATCCTCTAATTTTTGTGAGCGGTATATTAGAAAGTGAAAAACAGATTCTTGTGATTAACATGTAGGATTGACTGTGAAAATGGTAAAATTGCTAAGGCCTGAGTAACTGATAACCAAGTTGGAGCATCTCCTACATGACAAGGTGTGTAGGGTGCTTCTGGTTAGCAGGGATGAGTACTGAGGAGGAACAAACAATACATCTGGGCTGTACAGCATAGAACAGGTCAGAGTGCTAAACATGCTAGTCTGTGTCCATTATTAAAAGTGCATACAATGGGCATTTACCTGGGAAAATAATAGCACCAGGATTATCAGTATGAAAAAGACTAGGAGTGGGAGGGAGTGTGATGCTGTGGGCACTGTTCTGCTGGGGAACTGTAAGTACAGGCAGCCATGTGTACATTACAAACTGTTCCATCAGCCTAAACATTGCTGTGATCACAATGTTTTGGCTCATCTGTTCATCAAGTTTATCTAAGTTCCTTCCAAAATTAGCAATTATCCTAGAGGGTATATGCAGTCACAGAGGTAATTTCACAGACTAACTGAGATGGATACAAAAAAGTAGAGGAAAATAAGGTTATAGAACGTATGACTAAGTATGAGTTTTATGCTGACAACAATGACACTAGAAGACAATATTGGACGGAGCACCAGTGTTCCAATGCTTAAAACCGTAATATAGCTTTGTGTATACATACCTATTAAGCATTACAAATGTCCTTGTTTTGAGAATCTGATCACTCCTCTTGGAATGTAAAGGTATGGTCCAGTTATACAACACCTGTTTACATCACAAAGAACAATCTTTTTGGAATACTAACACAAAAAAATGCTGTGTTCCAAAACCTGTGGAAGCGAATTTGCATTTAGAGTGTTGTTCATATGGCCCTGTCAGTTTTCATTTACAATATGATTTAGAGGCACTGTTCAGAGTGAAATAAAACTCTGCAGATCACTTGAAGACACCTTCATGAACCCACAAAAATCCTTTACCTAGTATGGCATTGAGTAATTGCTCCTGGCAAACAACTATTACTTAAGGAATAGTTTAAAAAATACCATGGACAATCAATTCATTTTATTTAATAGTAAACATTCAGTATTTTAAAAAAAAACCCAGTATAATTTTATATGATTGCTTTAAGAAAATAATACATTTTTAAAAAGTGTGTTTCCCAATCCCAGTCCTGAACTATTCATGGTATACATAGACTAGGGTTTAAAGCTGGATTTAGCATCGGACAGAAAGTTGTTACGACTTGCACTACAGATTGTTTGAATTAGTGTTTTATTTATTTATTTATTTATTTATTTAATTTAGTGTTTGGGTATGTCAGAGGTCACTATGCATGACAGTGGCATTTATCTTAGTATTCGTGAGTTTTGTGAAACACATTTAATACTTGCATTAATGTTCGCTTTGGACACTTGCTTGTTTTGCTTTGCCTCATGCCCACCTGCATACTGTTTTGTTTGATGCTTGTGATTTATGTTACCTTTGCTCATGATTTTGATTATTCACTTTCTTGTCTTGCATTTCAAATACTAGTTGTATATGACCTTTGTGTGTTCTTTAGGTTGTGTGCGGTGATGGGCATTGTTGGGTATTCTCTCTTGTTTCGGTTACTTGTTGTTATACTAACCTTAGATTGAGACAGAACAACATAAACAGTAGTACACCATGAAAATCAATAGTTGACTTCAATTTGTGTTTTCTCTGGTATAGAGTTCCTGGTCCCTTGGAGTATCAGTGCTCCATAGGGTCAGGGCTGGGTCTGTGTGTATCATATCATATTGACTGGGTGTCTAGATTGCCCAGCATAATTGCTCAAATTTAGAATCCCAACAGTTTCTCTCCTGAAGACAGTGGATTGTTTTTTTAACAATTAGAAAATTTGTAAAAGCAGCAAAAAGAGAAACTTCAGTATATATTATTTTGGAATGAGAAGCGTAATGTGAATGTTTCTCTGAGCTCCTGTTCTAGCCCACACACTAAGATGTTTGTCTTGTATTGTAGTAAGATCACATCAGAGGGCAATAACTCCCTCATCCTCCAGTTGACTATTAAGCTGTCCCACTGAGAACACAAGATCCTACAGTGACTGTGTGTACTGGTCTAAACTGTGCCTATACATATATTCTATACATTGTTTAATTTATTCTTTTACTTATTTTCCTGTGTATTTCTTTTTTATCTATGCCTTATATCATTTTAATCTACTCTTCAGAATATTACATTTACACTAAAATATTAGTCTTTATTTTATTATAATTTTTATTATTACATTAAAATATGTTATTTCTGTTAACATTAATTTAGCTTTTGGTCATTTAAACTATTCATATAAAACTCATTAATTAGATAGTGTAGTTTAACTATTACATACTGGGTCCCTTTTTGAGTGTTGGTTCCCCCCAAGTTTTCTGTTTTTGCACTGTTTAAGGGTTTTTTCCTTTCAACTGTTACCCTAGGCTTGCTTAATTTGGGAAAAACCATTAAAAAATATATTAATCTGATTTGAGACAATGCTGCATTGCATAAAGCGCTATACAAATAAATATGACTTATTGTCCAGATAGCCATGGCTATACCATGAATGTGTTCGGATACATGCTTGAACATGAATTAAGTGTTATTTTGCAGTTTTACCTGCTGCACACGCTTCCTGCGAGCTGCTATCTCTGCTGTTTGTTCCACCTGTATTATAATGTACTCCTGGGCCGGAACATCTTCAATTTCTCCCAAAAATGGGCCACTCACCTGGAGCTTCAATAAGGCATTATCCCGAAAGTTTGTCAAGTTCATGGCTATGGGATCAAGCAGGTCAAGGAAAAGTTGAAGAACGGTTGTTTTTAATGACAGGCGCTATCCAGAAACATTCACCTTTTAAAAACTCATAACGATTACACAAGTTGCACAGCTCCTCTCTGTTAAGAATGTATTTAAAGTTAGTAGACTCAATATGGCAGACAGAAGTAGGTGGTTGAATTCTTCCCAACCGAGCCCCCTGTGTGTCAGGCCTCATTCAGGTGACAACGCTCGAACAATGATCATCAGGCTGCATTATTACCAAACAAAGGAAAAAAATGTGTGTCTCCAGGTTCAAGGTAACTTATTGACAAGGACTACGCTCCTGCTGTACACAAACAACATGCAACATAGACTCAGTTATGAGACTTTGCAGCTACGTTCAGCTTTATCATTTTACTCCTTACTTAAATCATATCTTAGAATTATACATGAATTACTCATATATTAATTACTTGAATATTAATATTTATGTTGTTGTACACTGGAACATGGGTTTATTTGATCTGTTAGAAGTTTTCAGTATTTGTACATAGATCTTTTATGTAACCTTTAGTTTCTCTTACTAAGTCCACTTTTCACCTTGCCTGTCTATTGTTGACAGTGAGCACCTGGAATTTCCTTTTTTTCTCTCAAAGTAGAGGTGTGAGTATTCTTTTGGCTGTATTTGTCAGATTCATAGTTATTGTACTCATGTTTATTGTTCTTATGGGGGTGGATTCTGGAAAGCATTATGTATTTATATGTCTTGGTGTGTGTGCTCCCCATTTGTTATTTTCTCTCTGCTGCGTGTCTTGTCAGCATACAGTGCTGTATCGGTACCTGAAACCATACCTTGACTTGATAAGGCGAAGCACCTGATATTATTCATATAGATGTCAGATGAACACCAATCGACTCTATCCAAAGCCACTTCGTGGTTGTCACTTGCATGTTAAAATAATCCACTTGTTTTCAGCAGCATATATGCCCAGCTCTGTGATTACTCGATTCAAGCCTCCCACATGCAGATGACCGTTACATAATTTGATTTGGTCCAATATATGGCCCTCAACAGACCACTTTCTGAACAGGCTGGCCTATCTAATTCTGTTGTTCTGATAATGTCCCATCTCTTAGAGGGGGTTTTCCTTTTTCAAAAGTCTAAACCATATGCGGCAGATTATTTTTCTTCTGTTAGCTAAAGCTACTTTAACACATTGGTGCTTGTGACCTCCCAACCATTCTCCAACCTCAGCTGACATCTGTATATCTCTTAATGGTCCATCCCCCAGCTGAAATTCATGTAAAAATGTAGTTGCTGTCATCACATGCTGTCATAAATTCACTTTATTATTACTTTTCTCTTAATGATACCCCAGATAAATTTTAAAAAATGTGTTATCCCCAAAGCCATGGCAAAAACAGCAGATGGCCTTTGTTCCCTCATCCCTGTCAAAGAAATACCAGAGGCAATAAAAGCACTGCGTGGTAAATCACCAGGGCCAAATGGCTTCACCTCTGCACTAGCTTCAACATTAGCCAGGGTCTATAATGACTCTGTCTACAGGTATATTGACCTAAATCTCCATGTTTCCCAGCACTTTGCAGCAGCTCTAGACCATCTGCTATATCCACCTCTTAAAGCTGACTTTAACATCCAATTCACACATCAAACGATCCATTTTTGCCCCCAAATTGAACAAAAATTCAAACTTCAAATATTGGTAAAACGTGTACGTGCATGTCACAACCTCAGGGTATGTCTAAAATTGTCTAGTCATTTACTCATTCACTGATCACTGCATAGGCGGTTCTATGTAGAATGCTTTCTCAAATTCATGCCTATACTCACAACACACCATTTGAATCAAGGTTACAGCTGAGGTTTTGTGTTAAAAGTAGTAAAAGTATCGGTAAACATTATGATTATTTTAAAAAAGTAGTACTCTGTGTAGACATAGTTCAATGTGTATGGAACAAAAAGGGTAGAGCAAGAGACTTGCGTTAGCCACCCAGTAATGGTACATTTTCCAGTTAAATCAGTCAGAATGCTGCCAGACAAAAGCTTATCATGCATGATCACTTGAATCAAAGCTATTACCATTAGAATCAGAGTTGTTTTAAGTAGGAGATGATAAATGACACATTAATGTATGCTAATGAAACATGTGATATATATATTAATTATTTTTTCATAGTAGTGCATGGAAGTTTGTGAACACTCCTGAATTTTTTTTTTCTTTAAAAAAAGATAAAGATAAAAAAAAAGATAGATTTCTGCATAAATATGATCTAAAGTATTATTAGATTTTTACACACACCCTTAAAGAACCCAAGTAAACACACAAGATACAACTATTAGTAAGTGGCAAAAGTATGTGACCCTCTACAATTAGCAGCTCATTTGAATGTGAAATTAGAGTCAGGTGTTTTCAGTCATTATAACCGTTTAGTAGAGGTTATTGTTGAATAAGAAGATAACATCAGAAGCTGATTGAAAAGGTACAAATACTTTTACCCGGCGTCACAGTGGCACGTGTTTAGCGCGGTTGCCTCACATCTCAGAGATCTCTACCCCAGATGTGGGTTTCCACTTTTCACAGTTGATTGATCACTCAAAAACCGACCCATGACTGGTGTGTTGATATAACTGACCATTTCTTCTTTAAATAATTGCATTCTCTTTATCTAGGATTTCTGTAAAAATCATTTGTGACAAGTGACATTTATGCCCAAATCAAGGGTTCACACACCTTTAGCAGCACTGTATATTTTAGATCAATTGGCATGCTTTAAGGTGACACACTTTTTCACTTTTTTTGGCAGAGGCAGGTTTTGGCATAATTGTCCTGGTCATGAGGTTCCCATTTTTTTAGGGAAAGATTTTAAAAAGGTTCACAAATTCTTAAGCACCACTGTAGGAGAGTGAGCTCTAAAACCTTGCTACAGAATACTGTATGTATTGGACACATGACCCTTTAACAGCAGTGTGTTTATCAGTAAAAAGGATACAGAACCCCGAGGTGGATGACACTGCCAGCATATTCCAGGGCCTGTCACGATCAGGATACATGCTAAATATAAGCTGATAATACAACACTGATTAATGACAAATAAATAGAACTCAATGGTAGAATTGAGAAACTAGAAATAGAACACAGTTGGCTAAAAGACTTACAGAAGAGAGAACCACAATAACGAAGATACTGACAACTTTTGTAATTCTTAAACAGGACCTAGAAAGTAGATGGAAATCCAATTATTTCATCACTAACATTAATGTATTAATTAAAAACAACATTGATTAAGAGAAAAATGATTGGTACCTGAGGTTGGAGGAGAGTTTAAAGTTATTTTCACTTTTCTCAATTGAGAGGGAACGGGACAGGCTTGCCACTTCACTGCCTAGCCTACACCTCCTCTCCAGCTCAGTTGAGTTCCCATCCCAAAACTCGTCTCCAGAACCAAAGTCAGGGTCATGCAGTGTCATATAAGTTACACTGAGAAGCACAGTAAGAATGCTATTAATTCAAGGTTATAACAGGATATGGAGGGTTTTTGAACCAAGAGCAGAGTAATACCTGTTTTGACAATTGGGACGTTGGGAGTAAAGTCATCTGTAATATATTATGAGGGTGGGGTTGTACTTGTATGCTTTCACTGTGTGCTTAAAGTACGATCCCAGGAACTTGGGATCACAGGGTGCTCTTCCAAAATTGACAACCAGAGTAAGCAAACGGACATGAACAATCAAGAGGAAATGGTGGGAAATTCTGACAAAAGAACTACAGAAATAAACAAAGAGTCTGAGTTTGTGCAATATTTCCTTGCATAAAGGAGCTTTCTTTAATTTCTTTACCTATCAACTATTTATTATCTTGTTTCGCTTTCCTCTTATCTTAACTTATAACTGGTAATATTCTCTTTAATTGGATTAACATGTGACAGATAGCTCTGAAGGTACTCCAAAGGTGAGAGGTCTGGAGGCCTGGCTTAAATGACTCCAAAATCCTGCTAAACAGTTTTCTTTGCAAATGGACTCCATATATGAGGGGTCTATAGACCTCGCTGTTAAGATTTCAGTCTCTCTCTTATGATGAGCACCTTTCATGCTCCATTATGCAGGGTGATGATCTATTGTTGTGTAGAAACAGCCTCCTTGGTGATACATACTGCTCAAAAAAATTGGGTGATATTTCAAAATGACATACCAACACATTTTTGTGAGCAGTGTATATTTGCTTTCAAAATGACATCTGTGAAACGACCTTTTCTACCTGCTCTGAGATGCCATTTGCTAAGACTGCTAGCATCATAGAAAGCTAAGCTTTTATATGAGCTGAACCTGGGATACCAACATACCAGCAACATGTAAACTAATCTACAGGTAATTCCTCGCAGAATTTTATATGTTCCCAAGATTTAACAAAATGCAGTGCTTTGTTGTAAAATTGTTTCATTTGCTGGTCAAACTCTAAAGTGCAGGCATCAGTAAATAGCATACCTATATATCACAAAGCTATGAGGGGATGTTATTACATTCAGAAATTTGGAATATCGAAATGACTAAAAACACAGTTTTAAGACATTGATTTCATACCAACATTTTTTTTTATTCAAGGGAAAGAATAACCAATAATATGGAAAATAGCTATGGAAGGTAATTTCTGTCTGGTCAGATTAGACAGCAAAAGTCAGAAACTGAGAATTGTAGTTGTCTTCTATTAAAATTCAAACCAACATCTACAATAGTGAGGCTTACCTATCATCCTGAGAGATTCTGAGCAATGGAGACCTCTCTGTGTGATTCTGGCTGCATTTGCCTCTGAGGAAGTTCACCATGCTAAAGTTACGTCTAAAAGGACAGACAAAAGGTTTTTTTAGAATCTGACCTCATAGAAACGATTAAAGCTTTACAAACAAGAGATATTATGTAAGGTTTCATATGAATCTTGAAAGGAACGGCATGACTACAAACCCCATGCCTAGCTGAAAACCTTAACTGCAGGTAAACTTTCATTCAAATTGCATAGTGTTACTTCTTATGGAATTTCAAGCAGTGTTTTTTCACAACTGTGCATACTGTTTGTATAAAGCAACACAACATTATACAAGTCTTGAAGGAAAAGTTCAGTGGTGGTCTGCTTCTTCTAGTTTTAGTTATTTATCCATCCCTCCACCCATCCATCCATCCATCATTTTCCACTTAATCCACACGCAGGTCAGCCGGTACCCAACCGGCAACTCTGGGCGCAAGAGCAAGAACAACCCTAGGCAGGGCTCCAATCCATCATAGTGCACACACACACACACACACACACACAGTCCAGCTCACAGTCATTCACACAGTCACACCAATTTAGAGTCACCAATTAACCTAGCACACAACACATGTCTTTGGATTGAGGGAGGAAACTAGAGTACCCGGAGTAAACCCACACAGACACAGGGAGGACATGCAGACTCCACACAGAAAAGACCCAGGCCGCTCCACCCTGGAATTGAACCTGGGACCTTCTTGCTGTGAGGCAGCAGTGTCCAAGCCACCATGGTGTCCATATGTAATTATGTTAAATACAGGTATGTAGATAATAGTAATGCTTATGTTCATGTTCTGCCTTAATTCCAGTTCTGCTTGAATTAATATATTGTGCTTGCCTTGAGACATGAGGCATGCACACTAAGCATCTTCATGATTAATCATAATGTATTATGTTTTTGAGTTGATGATTACTGAATAATAAAATACTGCTCAGATTAATATTATTTCATGTACCCTTATAGCATATTGTTTTATGCTATACAGTTGTGTAACTAGTTGTGTAAGAGCTGTAACTGGGACACAATTTGAGGCATGTGAGAGTATTTGGACATCACATTTAGTGCTATGCAAATGATGGGTCTAAATAATCTCACATGCCTCATGTGTGTGGTGTTGCTGCATTAAGTTAGCCTTGTAGCTTAAGTGATACATTAGTAAAGAACACCACATAGTAATCTGTAATAGTATTACATAAACCACATAAGCAATGTACTGTAGTTGTGATTAAGTAGCAGTGCAACTTTGTGGCAATTGAGTATTATTTTAGGCATGCTGCCTACCGTATGATCCTAAATTGCTATGTTTCTTGTTAGCAACATAAGGCTTGTAGCTTCAATGCTTATCTGAGAAAGAAAAATTAGTTTAGTTTACTTACCTTTTATGAAAAACTCTTAATATCATGTAAACTGTTAATCAGCCTAGTCAATTAATATCATTTAAACTGTTAATCAGCCTAATACAATGTTATAACACACATAAACTCTCTTGGTTTGCCTTAAAACAATTAGAGCGTTAAAGGGATGTTTCCCATGACAAGTCAGCTTTGTTTATTTGAATTCATAGAATATGATATTGATCTTAGATATCAGTATATGCAGAAGCATGGTATGTGTTTCATGGTCTTTGGGGTTTTTCCAAATTTCAGGCTACAGGAAACATCTTTTGAATTGTGTGGGATAATCCAGACATAAGTTCAGATGTAACCAGTTGGATGTGAGGATGACATATGGCATGAGATGAGCTGATCATGTAAGGCAGAGTGGTCCGACTATGAGCTCGCGGGCCACAAGTGGCCCGCAATTTGAATTTTTGTGG
>JAUZSV010216241.1:0-12599 GCA_034780495.1 Parotocinclus cesarpintoi
CTCGCTCTCTCTCTCGCGCTCTCTCTCTCTCTCTCTCTCTCTCGCTCTCTCTCTCTCACTCTCTCGCTCTCTCTCTCTCTCTCTCTCTCTGACTGTCTCTCTCTCTCTCTCTCCGTCTGTCTCTCTCTCTCCGTCTGACTCTCTTTCTCTCTGTCTCTCTCTCTGTCTGTCTCTCTCTCTCCGACTGTCTCTCTCTCTTTGTCTCTCTCCCTCTGTCTCTCTCTCTCTCTTTCTCTCTCTCTCCCTCTCTGTCTCTCTCTCTCTCTCTCTGTCTGTGTGTGTGTGTGTGTGTGTGTGTGTGTGTGTGTATGTGTGTGTGTGTGTTTCTTCAGGGTGTAAGTGAGAGCTTGATTTAGTTCCAAAGACAGCTTGCTAACGGAAACGAGAGCACGAGGAAGAGCAAAATCTGCCAGAAACAGTCGACGTTCTTTCCACTCTAGAGGAAATGGATGGATATTTGGATTTCCAAGAATAAACGCGAATAAGATTACTTCAAAACCTTCACATTCAGAACAAAAATAAATGTAAAAATCTTCTTCCCCTCCTCTTCTTCTTCTATCTCCACTAATTAAAGGACATGTAAAAGGACCCTATATTCCCAGGACCGTGTGTTCACGTTGGCCCATGATCTCATTCCTCCCATGTTCTATATACAGTTAAAAAAGTCTTCAGATATGAAAAGTATTAAGTATTTCCAGCTCTCACTGCCCTGTGTTCCCACTTCTCTAATGAAATGACAGTTACATTCAACACTAACAACCCTGGAATTATAAAATGCAATGTATATAATAGTTATGTAATACATGATTGGCAGATAACCTGAAAAATTAAACTTTATGGTTCTGGAACAGACTAACAAAAGTGTCTTAAGAAGAAAGTCCTCCTCAATGAGTCTTTGTAATTCATTACCTCGTGCTTTAGGCTTTAAAAGTTTACTCTTTACAATTGACTCGTTCTCTTCCTAGTCTTTTGTTTTCCACCATCACCTCACAATTATTACATTTTAACAATGCAAACTGTAAGAACATTTAACAACATTCTCATACATCTCTTGGAGTTTGTCTTAAAAAAAAATTGCAAGTTTTTTTTTTTTTTTTTTCCTAAGGTAGCTTTTGTGAATCTGGACCCTAAAGCTACGCATGCTCCAAGAGAGAACATAATAAAAGTGCAACTTCTTAAAGAATACCAGACAAAGAAAAAGAAAGAAAGTTCGAAAGCTCTCTGTGTTTTTTGCTCGCTGTCGCTTTAATCCTGACGCTTTAATAACACACCTCTAATCCAACCCTGAGTTTATTCCACTAGCACAGGAGAACACAGCAAATCATCTGCACCATCTTCAGCTCCATCTCCTTCATCTTCTCCATCTTCTCCAACTCTTGATCACACCGAATCCATGATGAGAACCGTACTCTGCAGCTGCACGTCTCTCTTTCTCCAATTTTAGTGCCTGATTAAAATTTCTTTTCACCTTCCCAAAGTGCTCATTATCTCGGCCAGAGCTGCTGCCACGTGCACCTGAATAAATTACTGAATGCACGCTTAAAACAAGAGAAGAGACAGATTTCCCTCAACGACTCTCGAGTCCACTCAGATCTCCGGTACAAAGCCACTCGGTGGGAGAACAAATTGAATGAATGCCCTTTGACTCTGGAAATCAACAGGAGCTAAACAGAGGTCCTGCTTATTTATGGGTTTAGACATGCAAGTTTTTTCACAGTACTATAAACGTGAACACAAGGCCCCTGTGTACCCAGAGCTCCACGTTCTCATGGTGTATTCTTTATGTCATTCATATATATAAAAGATCCTGTATAATAAGGGTTTTATATCTCAAGTGCCCCTTATTATACTAAAAGCCTTACGTCCATGTAAGCCTCGGTATTTGTCCTTTTTAAGGATCTGCAATGCTTCAAAATGAAATATCCCCTAATTTTTGTAAGCAGTGTACAATAATATCTTGTTTTAACGATGTGTGAGTTCACATTATGCAGTTTGTTTCTGTATTCACTGCGTCATGTAGCCACATCATTGTAGGCGGTTTGGCTTTGAAAGGATGGATGTTGCATGAAGACAGAAATCTGCAAACTGTGTTGGTTGCCGTTAATGACGGCTCAACAACTAACTCATATCACCGTTCGTAAACCAACCGTAGTGCAGATTAAGACAACAGCTGTCCACAACAGGCTTAAACCAGCAATGACAGCAGCACAAAAACAACACAACAGCAAACCAAACCAAAACTCAGCACACCAAAAAAGTGCCTTACAACAAGAAACGCAACAGACGGCAAGACAATGCAATTTCCCATGGTACCAAGGGCCCTGTTTTCCCATAGCAACAATATCGGGGTTGGATAGTCCCAGTCCTTATTGTATTAGTATTAAAAAGTTTAAATCGTTCTCTTTACAATTTCAGAAGTCCATAATAATCAGGATTGATGCCCTACCATCTCAACATCAGAGCCATGCTTTCTCAGCTCCAGTGTATTCTGTAATGTAATCTTTTCAAACAATTAACCATCCTTTAGTCTCATGGTCCATTGGTCACAGGACCATACAGTCACAGGTCCTACAGTCCTATGATTTTATATTACACTATTATGTAGCAATAATCAGTGAAGGGCCATGGTGTACCCCACATGTTAGGGTGTTGTTAGACATGAATCCCCTCTACCCATGAAAAAAAAAACACGATTCGGCATGGTCTGGTTTGCCGTACTGCCTCTATAAAACTAACAAAATCAATTTAATGAAGCACAGCAATGTTCATTAAAGAGAGGTTATTAAAAGCATCCATAACAAATAATTCTTTCTCAACGTAACATAGTCCTTACCCTTTCAGTCCCACATGAAATCTGACAAGCAGCTGAACCAAGTATTCTGTTTTCCCGTTCTTAATTTACAAAGAATTTCCTGTAGCTGTGTTTCAGCGCTCCTTTTAAAGTCAGCGTGTACAATATGCCTAAGCGCACCAACTGTGAAAACAGCCATGTAGTTCATTTGCAGTTTCTTTTTCATCTAAGAATGTTGAATCATTTCATCTTGACGCAAGACTTTCGCGGGAGAAAGGTTTTGTCACTCAGTTAACTGGGGTCTCAACTTCGCCCAAGCTTATATACACTGCTCACAAAAATTAGGGGATGCTTCAAAATGAAATGTCCCCTCATTTCTGAGAGCAGTGTACAAGACATTTGCATAACAACCGTCATAACAGCAGCACCGCATAACAATAGGTCCAGTAATCAGTTTCATTGACCAGTTTCCATGGCCAGTAATTACAATGATCACGAGTGCATGTTCACACAGGACTGGGGAATAGCTGCAATCATGGCATTGTTGGAGAGTTGGTGATCGGTGTACTCTCTAGGCCTCCTCATCGGTTTAGGGATGGGCGTTCCCTTTTCACATAGATGGCACCTTTGACTCCCCATTAAAACCAGGATTATATATACAGGATGTGCACCTCTTCATCTTTGAGTGAAGTAGCTCTTCAATGTTGTGCCATCCGTTTCACCAGCTGTACTGACGTACACTTCCTGGCAACCCTGCTGGCACGCAACAGCTTATTATTCATTTCATCATCTCATTTTGATCAATTTCTCTTGTACTATGTACTATTTATTCTGTGTTATTTCTAACTATCCAGCGTAACGCTTTTTAGGTTTTAAAAAAATGGCACATTAACGTGGAATGCAGTTGTTTTGAGCCGGTTGCTGATTTAATTTAAAGATTCAGCTTAAGAGTGGCTTATCTAATGAGGTTCAAACGATCCTCTAGTTTTGCTTCGCTTTTCTATATTTCCACTGGGCCACATGACGGCATTTAAATGCCCTTAATAATCCGATCACTGCAGAAAATTCGATTTTGAGTAATCTGATTAATGAGTTTACATGCACCTCAGTAATCAGATAATGAAAACGCGAGTTTACAGGGTTATTCGAATTTTTACTTTGCAACCAAAAAGTAATCTCACAGAAACTGTGTGTGTGTGTGCGTGTGTGTGTGTGTGTGTGTGTGTGTGTGGTAAAAAAGCCTAAAGAAATTCAAAGTCAAGTGTCTAGAATAAGTAAACCTGGCAACCATGTTGACTGGGCTTGCATGCTTGTGCAGACTGAGAAAACAGATCGAAATCAGGGAACTTGTATAAATGCTATGAGAAATCCGATTACTGAAATAATATTCAGCTCTCTTTATCAGATATCTTAACCTGATCCAAATTCAGATTAGAGTAGGCTGTATACATGTCCGACTAAATAATCAGATAACTGCAGAAATCAGACTATGATTGTATTATTAAGTACAAGTAACACACTCTGTGGTTCTTTATTCTTTGATCTCTATATTCCCAGCACTGTTGTATTTTGATATATATATATTTTATTCCCCACAGCTGTATATAAAACCGGGCTCCTTTATCCCTATGGTAATATGTTTTCAGATCTTACACTATGTCTCTTCCTCTAAAATAAAATAAAAAAAAACCTGTAAACAGATCAATATTTCTGAGCAGACACGTTTAGATCAGTGTGTGCATACATGGCTATATAGAAAGTTCAGCATTGTGCTAACACGTAAACTGCAGGAGATTTCTCATTAACAACTGGGTAGGAATCGACATGCTGAGATCAATAAGTAAGTGTCAAAGCAGGTGACAAAAGAGTAATAAAACGATCACCACGTTGTGACCCCCGGCCTTGGGGAAGAGGCATAAAATCGCCCCCGTGAGGTTTCAACATAAAGAACAAGTTTCCGAGACTTTGTGCTTTTCTTCCAAACAGAGCTGAAGGTCAGAATTAAAGAGAAATGTACAGAAATTAAATGTAGTCACTGGATGGCTGACTGAAAGAAGCTTTTATGTAAGATATACAGAATTCTGGCTGGCAAAGAAGTTTGCAAACCTTTTCACCAGTCAAGGTTAGCAAAGAAATGGCTGTAGATCTGCATCAAAGTTTAGACGTCTGCAATATTGAGAATGATTAAGTGCTGCTTTTCATCGGTCCGGCATTCAGGACATTACAGTACACTACAGTACACAGCTCTGACCTTGATTCAAGAGACAGATTTTTGCCAGTTTAAAAACATTCTTGTTTGTATGTGTATCATAGGCATGGCTGCATATCATATGTCTATATTTATTCCAATGTCTATATCACACTACAGAGTGACATCCCCTTTGTAACACAACCATTATCAGCAGGTGTTCAACACAATGGCTACAATGAGATTAAAACTTTATTGTCCAGCCTAAGCAGAACATTTTGCAATTTCCTGCAATTTCCCTTCTGGGATCAACAAAGTATTTCTGATTCTGATTTCTGATTCTGAAATTCAGTTCAGTTGGGAGGGGCTCTGTACGGCGTAAAATAAGCTCAATTGATTAAGCCACATTGATTAAAAAAAAGCTAGATTAACACAAATGTTCTCATTTTGAATCCAGACCAAGCTAATCACACTCGTCATCATTATTCTTCTAAAAAAGGTCAATGAAGTTCATCTCATCTGCATATTAAATTAACTTAAACAACCAGCTCATCCACTCACACAGCCACTAGCAGTAGAATAGAGTTCCCAGTGCAGCTCTGCCTTATGTTTCCACTTTTATAAACATGTGCATACATCAGGTTTTTGCTCTAGAGCTGCTCAGATCACCTATTTTTGGGAGGTTGCAGTCCCTCCAGACTACCTTAGTCTAAGCAACCTTAGCACAAAAAATGTTCAGTTAAGAGCACCATAGGCCGGGCTTCCATATCTGAGCATCCAAACAAAATCCACCTTATGCAATGTGGTGTAAAGCAGATCCTCCCTGGACCCTGGAGCAGTAGTGATACTTTATCTGGGATAAACGAGCAAGCTTAATTTTCTGCCAGGCTGCCAGACGAATCAGCAAATTCAACCACAAACCATTCAGGAGACAAAAGAATAAGTGAAGGAATGAATGAAAGATGAAATAATGACAGAAAATGACCAGCCTCTTTGGATGTAAATGAACAGACCCCTCTAAACAGCCCCAAAAACAAACCAAATTGAGACCACCTCCCAAAAAGGTCTCATGATGGTTTGATGATTTTCTAGTCTGCTTAATTTGTGAATTGTGAAAGCAAAATGGTCTCAGGCCACTTTGCCTTTTCTTTGTCGTTTAGAAGCTGAGGTTTGGCATACAGAGCTGTTAACGAGCGCTCCAGCTCCCGTCCCGGATGCTGCTTATGCAAATTTCAGGTAGATACGTCACTTCTAAAAACTGAAATGAGCTCTAATTCAACGATCAGTGATAATCATGGTTTATCCCACGCATTCTTCATTTGAAATGGACTTTAAAATAATAACAGCATCACCAGCTCTTAGCCTATTTCTTATTATAACCCCTATCTCTCATTTTCTATTCTAAAAAAACAAAAACTTGGCTCTATTCTGTTCCAGGTTTCTTTACGAAGTGTATTCACAAACTCTTCCTTTTTCACTTCATGTTTTGATATGCAAATTAGGATGATGAATATCATTCCTCCTTCGTTTCGCTTGTCTCCTCTTTTTAGTTTTGATTTTATTTTTAGTGTTTTTATATTATCCTAAATTTTCTCTTTGTCTTCTCGTTCGCATTGTAAGAGCAATGGTGTGAACCAAAAGATCTCATCAGTCATAAATAGGACCAGAAAGAGATGTGTGTCCTATTTAAAGGTCGCTTATAATGTGAACACACAAAGAACCATGTTTGGTCCAGCAACAGTTCCCTTTCTGGTTCACTTTAAAAGAACTGAGCTTGGTTTATTTAAAACAAACGTGGAAATCCCCTAAAGTTGTAACTGTACGATGGTTTTATTATTATTAAACTCTTTTATACAAATCCATGTGCATGTACACAAAGTGAAAACGCTCTGACATTGTTTATATTTAGCATGACTGGCCGTTTTCTTCAGAGCATCTCTGTTTGCATTTCGATCAAGCCTGATGCTATTTAGCATATTATTTAGCATGTTTCCTTGTTCAAACCCGGTTAAAAATGCATGGTGACAAGTAGGGTTGTACCGATCTGATATTCTGTATCGGTATCGGCCCGATATTTGGCAAAACCACTGGATCTGAGATCGGATGGGGAAAACAACAGTTGAATCCGCTGTCTTTCCTATCACGTTTATGCTTTACTACAATTTGGACGCCACGCCGTAAACAGACGTGTTATGTCAACAACAGCTGGAACTCGAGGTAAAACAGTTAGCTAGCAGCGTGGTCATCGTGTCAGCTGTGTGGAGTTATTTTAAGCTCAAGGATAATAAAAGTAAAACAGCCGAGTGCAGTGTATGCAGCGCCAGTGTTTCAAGAGGTGGTGGCAGTGTATCGGTCTGATATCGGTATCGCCACAAGTTTGCAGTATCGATATCGGTAAAATGGTATCGAGTCAGCCCTAGTGAAGAACCATGATGCAAGATGAAAACACATCAAATTCTGACTACAAAACATCACAAAATTAAGCATCGGTATGATTTTCGGACTTTACTGGCCTTTCTTCCTGAATAAAGTGTTAACAATAAAATAAAACAAAGAACAACCTTATTAACAAAATACCTCCAAGAACCTCAAGAATCAAGAACATCTGTTATTTTAATAACTGCTGAAAATGTTGCAAAGCACATGGTTTCTCCTCTTATTTGGATATCAAGAAAGGCTGAAAAGCTGCCCACTAATAAATAATATCCATCAACCGCTGTGGTCAGTGATGGGATCTGACTTACCACTTACCCTCCCTCTGCCCCCTGAGGATCACAACGCCTTTGTGCAGTCTTTGACCCACTTTGGCTGCAGGTCTTTACTGTGTGTGAGTGTGTGTGTGTATTTGTATGTCTTCAGGGAAATTGGGGTCAGTCAGGTTTGGCTTCCTTGATGGAGGATCCTGTAGCTATAATTTTACTTACTCTCAAACCATTAGCCTCTTTTTTTCCTCTTACAGAGGAGACAAAACGTCTGCCCTCACCCTTTTCACTGCCTCACTGGCATGTGCAGTGATACCACCGCAGCCTGCCAAGGGCTGGACTTCAATAGAAACATTTAAAATGGTTTGGTGTAAATCGCTTTACACCATGGATTACAAACAGGTGTTTGCTTCTGGTTATCTACTTTCACTGATGGTTCTCAAACTGTGACTATAAATCAGGGAATGTACAGTATGAACATAGGTGGATACAGTATTTCAAAGTATACTAAGTTTAAAATGTACTCAAAAGTTTGTGGACACCCCTTCTAATTATTCCAACAACGTTTATACTATAAAACATAAATATCTGATTTCTTTAGGGACAAACAGTGACAGTAGATGCTGTAAATGCTGAGGCTTCTGAGATGTAATAAGAAATTCATAGGCTATCAGACTAAAATACCACACAGACACAATCAACAATTCTTCTTTAAAATTACCTACAGTAACATCATGAAAATATAAAAAAGTCTTTATAAAAATTCTATTGATATCAAGTTTTTGCTTTCAACAAATTTGTCCTTAAATCCATCGAAAATTCGATTGCCAACCTTGATTGAGATTGAAATTGGCTGGTAGGCACAGAACCTTGACCTTTTAGTATTTCTTTTTCCCTTAAAGTACATCTTTTTAATTACTTTTAGTATTTCTTTTTCCCTTAAAGTACATCTATTTAATTTAAGTGTTTAGAAAATGTAGGGGTTTGACCCAAGGTTGCCTTTAAAATGTTACCCTTTGTCCTATCTGGGAAGAAAGTGAACGCTAGGACTTGTACTTGGTCTATAGTTGATGGTCTGCATATCGAGATTTGGGTTTCTTCCCTATTAGTGTTTACATTTACATTTACAGCATTTAGCAGAACGCCCTTATCCAGAGCGACTTACAACTTATACAATCTTACAATCCAAGCAATTGTGGGTTAAAGGCCTTGTTCAAGGGCCCAACTGTTGCAGCTTGGCAGAGGTGGGATTTGAAGGCCAGCACCTTAACCGCTAGGCGCTCAACAGTCCCAGTGTTTTTGAAAGTTTTGTGTTGAATTGCAGTTTGGCGTGAGGTATTCATTAGATTAAATCATTTAGAGTGTATATTGTTTAAGCATTTTACGTTTGTCATTTAGCAGATGCCCTTATCGAGAGCAACTTAGGGACCCAATGGTGGCAAAAGTGGGATTTGAACTCTCTACCTTCTGGTCCGAAGGGTCTTGCTAGTCCAGTACCTTAATCACTAGGCCAAAACAGTCCCATCTCTGTAGTTGGTTCTGTTCCTTTATCATCTAATGGAGATTTTCTAGACATTATTAATCTTAAACATTCCAGACCCAGATTCTGGCACTGGGAGAATTTTTATAAAGAGTTTTTTTTATATTTTCATGATATAAAATCTTATTACATCTCAGAAGCCTCAGAATGTTCTGTGCGCCTTATTTAGGTGAAAGCTTGCGTTTATTACTATTATTGAATAAGGTAAACAGTGGTCACATTTGAAATCGATCAGACTTTTTAAAAATGCACTGAAATGGCAAAAGTGGGCCAGGGTTTATTGTTTAACATCAGGAGCCAACCTCACAGTCATGTTCCAACATCTAGGGGAACACCCCTTCAGAAGAACAAAAGATGTTGTAGGAGCAAATGTGGGGGACAAACACCATACTAATACCCACGTTTTGGATTATATTTAATTAATGTCTGCAAACTTGTGGTAAAAACAAAACAGTTTATATGTTTTTGTTCTGTGACCACACAGATACCATGTTTTCTCACAGATGTATGCTTTATTTCATTTTTTTAATGCAAATAACCAGTTTTAGACTGTTCTTTGAGTTTATGAAACCATTGTCTTATGTTCAGTTCAAACAGGCACAGCTGTCTGTCTTTTGTACTTGAGCAATGAATGAGTAGTATGCAATAAATAAAGAAAGAAAAAGCAAAAATACCTTTTATCACCCGAGACCAAACCAGACTCTCGAAAGACCAAAGACAGAGAAGATGAGTCAGAGTGCAAATACTAACAAACCCAAAACTGAACTACAGTCCTGATATGCAGCTACAAATTAGGGCCGTGCATTATGATACATACCATCAGTGATCAGGTTTTTAAATGTAAAGCTGCTTTGTGACAATGTTCATTTTTAAAAAGCGCTATACAAATTCAATTGAATTGAATTGTTGCTTTAACAATATGGGAGTTGACACGCTCGAGCACAGCACTCTTATTGCAAAAGAAAAATAATTAGGACGTTCTCCTAAGGATGCGCATTGAGTGCATGCGATGTGATAGCACGACAAAAAAGCTAGCATCCAACCTACAAGCGTATGACTGAGGTTAAAAATGAGTGAACAAACTGTGCCAGGAGACAAATTACAGACATCACCAGCCCCACAGTCTACATCGTTAGAATTATTTGGTAGATGGAGAATAAATTAAATCCAGGAGTCAGCTGTCCACAAAACCAGCACGAACACACTCTTAGAAAACCTTAGCAGTATCATTCTGCAAAAAAATAAAGTGCCTTATGAAAAGCAACAGAAGCCCATTTCCGGCAGTTGAGAGAGATGAGCTTAAACAATATGACAGACAAAAAATATATATATATTGCCAAAGTATCATCTAATTATTACTATTGATAAAATCCAATACAAAAAAACGATTGAGATATCATTTTCAGTCGATATCGCACAGCTGTAAACAGGGCTAAGTTTAAGTTTAGCTACTTTATTTTGCATTTTTAACAATAGACACAGGCTGCGTCCGAAATCGCATACTTCCATACTATACAGTACGCGAAAGCAGTAGGCGAGAGCATGTAATGTGTCCGAATACAAAGTATGCTTGAAACAGTACGCGAAAAGTCCCCGAATGACGTCCTCAATCGGCAGCCATTTTTAAGTATGCAACCAAAGCACACTATCCTATCTCATGATTCAACTGGAGCAGCGAAGGCGTTCGAAGCTGATGAAGTAAAATAGCGGACAGCGCTGAGGTGACGGTTTACGAATTTCATATGAACTATAAAAAATTTATTTTAATTGAAAATATTCAAATAATTAAAAATGTTGGCGAATTGGGATTTTAATGAAATGAATGGAGGCGATTTTTTGTTGGTGGTGTGACATCATGCGTCACATGACATTGGTAAGATGGCGGGCGTAGTGCGTCCGAGGTACTGCGTATCCTGCATACTTGTACTTACAGAGCGTACTTAACGGTCGAGCAGGGCGTACTTAATCGAATCTAGTGGACGCAGCCAGTGTCTCCGTAATGAGCTGCCATCTTGCTTGGAAGAAATCAGGAAATGTTCCATCCTCTGAAAACAGTGAAGGAAACTAAAAACCTCATGAAACAGTCCAAACACACTATTAATGTTTTCAATGAAAAAAAGTCAATTACCCCATACATCACAACATACCATGACTTCAGGTGAGGCAAAAGTGTTAGATCAGTGAGGGCTTGTGTCCAATTAATATTGGTTGTTTGTTGACACCACCATTCATAAAGAAATTTGCTGAACAGGGTGTATATGAAGTTACTACATAAACCATTGTGCAACTTCTACTGCAATCACCTACCTTTACTGTCTGGGTCATCCTTGGTCAAGTGTTGCAGCATATGAAGAGTAAGATTTACATGTAGACAGAATTTGCTGAAATGACACATTGCTAATCCCACATTTCAAAGACATATGCCGAGTAGTACAACGCATGCTCTTGAAGCTAGAACAGCAGTTGCTATTGCTACATCCATAGAGGTTGTTGGTCATACAGATTTTAGTTTATTGATGATTTCTTGGAATTTGGTAATATACAACTGCAATGCGGGTAATGGAAGGCCTGTCTGGGTGCCATTGGTTGAACTCTTCTGTGATAACACATGCTTTGTTCACCAGAATTGACTGTAACACAACACCTTCTGTTTGGGCTAATGAGTTCAGACTCCACCTATGTTCAGTGTGCATGTCCTCCCAGTGTCCTCGTGGTTATAGTCCAGGTACTCTGGTTTTCTCCCAAATTTTATCCCAAAGACATTTTAAATTATCTGGTCAATCTAAATTTCTATCACTACAAGTTATGCTGACTAATAGCAATATATAACTTGGTCCTGTAATGAATAGTCATAAGTAATACATAATTGATGTAATGTTAAATAAAATAACATCACAATAGCAAATAAAAGGTGATCACCTTAGCACTCAAATTCATAGCTTGGAACACCAGTGACCTCCCATTTTTATTACCACCCCCACTAAGAGTTTGATTTTGTACTATTTTCCAGTAGCAATATACAAGTATCAATGTTATATGTAAAGTCTCTTATACAAGTCATTGATAATAATTAATTGGGATATGTTGCTTATTGTGTTTTCACTTAATTATTATCATTCTGTTAAGGATAAAAATGCAGAGATTTGTGCCTGGTTTATATATTGTTCAAGAAAGCAAATGTCCCCAAACGTATAGAAGGACAGATCATTTGTACCTTGTGAGTACACACATTTTGCTGGTCCTCATGAGGAAAATTTTAATTTTACTAAAACTAAATTAAACTAAAACTAAAACCACACCGAGTGTGGTGTGTGTGTGTGTGTGTGTGTGTGTGTGTGTGTGTGTGTGTGTGTGTGTGTGTGTGTGTGTGTGTGTGTG
>JAUZSV010216344.1:0-20364 GCA_034780495.1 Parotocinclus cesarpintoi
TGTGTGTGTGTGTGTGTGTGTGTGTGTGTGTGTGTGTGTGTGTGTGTGTGTGTGTGTGTGTGTGTGTGTGTATTATACTGCTCACCAAAATTTTGAAGTATCCCATAATCATTGTCAGCAGTATATGTATGTATGTAAAAATGTAGTGTATTAAGTAAAATATGAGTACCTAATTTGGAGGTCATTACAAAGTAAAATCAAACTGAGTTCTGTTCATAAAATGTTCTTCTTTAGGTACTGGACCTTTTCCTGCTGTGCTGGACCTCTGGGGTGGAGGAGATGGTCTAGTAGAGTACCGGTCAGCGTTGCTAGCTTCTCGTGGCTTTGTCTCATTAGCTTTGGAATACACCCGACGATTTGATGCTGATGACAAGCCGTATAAAGTGGACAATGCCTACTTTGAGGTATTTTTTGTCTCATGACTTGTTGATAGTGTAACTGTGAATATATGCAGATATGCAAAAAACTAATTGTCACTTTTTAGGTTGCCTACACTGTTTTGAAAGAGCACCCACTTGTGTGTCCTGAAAGAGTCGCCATGTTGGGTTGGTCCTTTGGTGCATCTGTGACCCTGAGCATGGCTACATCCTCATCAATAATAAAGGTAGTCCAGCCAATCGACAATCTTTTTTTCTGTATCACACACTTGTTTTACAATATCCTTGTTAGACCTTGGTTATATTATATGCACTGTGTATAATGTATGTTTGACTGTAGTGTTTAATTTTCTTCATTTGTGTTTCTTAAAAGATTGTTTATAATTGACCTGTATACAATCTAAATCAATTTGTGATTTCCTCACTATTAATTTTCAGCCCAGGTGTTTAGTCTGTATTAGTGGAACCCATGTTGTGCATGTGAATGGAAAGCTGGAAGATGTCTTTGCTGCAATCTACAAGTGAGCAACAGATTTTGGACTTTACATGTAGGCTGTGACTACTGACTCATTTAATGTCCATATGTACAGAATCTGATGTAGAACTATCAATGCTTTCACTCAATGTTCCATGTGTCTAATGTTTAATTGTAGTATCTATTTACGAGGATGAGTATCATATAAATGATGCTGTAGTATACGTATATTATGTATATTATATACTATAGTATATAATATAGAGGTTTTCACCCATTTCTCAACATGTCTGGAGAGCATCTCATCATGGATGTCAGCTTAGTATCTAAAGCTAAACCACAGTAAAATGGAACTGCATTACATTATATCAGATGGGTCCCCTTATAGAGATTTTGCCATATCCGAGTTTACCTTGTACATCACGCCTTCAGAGAATGCAAGAAATCTTGGCGTTATCTTTGATAACCAGATAAGCTTCTCTGCTCACCTTTCCAAACTGACACAGTCCTGTAGGCACCTGCTTTACAACATCAGGAGAATTTAATCCCTTTCTCTCCAGGGAAGCCACCCAGGTGCTTGTCCTGTCCAGTTATATAAACACTAAACTACTGCAAAGCTCTGGCTGGTCTCACGATTCGTACAACCAGACTACTGCACTTCATTGACTGGTTTTCAATTTACTCAAGTTTTCTCATGTCAACAGTCTAATTCCTTGATACTGTGAATATCAAAATATTTCCATTCACAGAAGACATTCAGCATACATTCTTTTTCTTCTGAATTGTGTCCATTTCCAAGACAAATATTCCTTTTTTATTTGAAGAAATGTAGAGAAAACCCGCCATGATGAACAACAAAGATTCATTTGGCGAGATTTGCTTCTGCCTATACCAGATGACCCTAAAAAGAAAATTGACGTAAGAATTGTCATTAAGAATTGTTTGTGTTTCTTTAAGTCTGGAAAATTATACAAGTCACTGTATTTCTGTGTATTTTTATATTATTTTTTTTCTTTTTAGATGGGTCGTATCAAATGTCCTGTTTTATTCATTGTTGGGGAGGATGATCAAAGTTGGCCTGCATCAGAATCTGCAGAGGACGTAAGTATAGGGTATATAGGTGTTGCTTGACATATTTACCTCCTAACAGTGTAGCAGCCTTCAGTCAATTAACAGTTAACAGTTAACATTTCTTCCATTGACTTTCCTTCTTTTATTTTGTTATAGACAGTAACAAACCTGAACCTGAGACATTTCATGTTTTGTCTTTACCTTTATTTAATTCTTCATTTAATAAATATAAATTTCTGCATTTTAGGACAACACCAATCATCACATTTTTCATCTCACAATTTTATATACATTCTCTACTGTGGACAGGTCAGTAGTGAAGGCAAGCCAGTCCAATACCCGTACCCACTTCTTCTGCAACCATAACAGTAATGCAGTAATGTGTGTTATGTGGTGTTGCATTGTGCCTTTAAAAATCTCAATATATTTTTCTGCATTAATGCTGCCATCAGATAAGCTTAAAATGTTTATATTAAATATTTTATTAAATATTGATGTATTTTTTTACCTCATTACTAGCCCTAAATTCCTAGATTTTAATCTGTTGTAGTCCTGAAATGTAGGAATGGATGTTTATTAACAAATGAAATGTAAAATATAAGATGGCAAGACAAAACATACGCCTTATCGGACAGAAAATATATATTTGATTAATAGTATCTGTGAATAAAGTAAAGTAACAAAGTCAAAGCAAATATAAGACGCACTACAAATTTCTGATTTGGTGTAGTATAATAAAGCCCCCACACCACAGCACTATGATTGCCCTTTCTCATTCTTAGATAAAGCAGATGATGGAGAAAGCTGGGAATAGTGACCAGTTGACTGTGTTGTCTTATCCTGGAACTGGCCACACAATAGAGCCTCCCTACAGTCCTCATACTGAAGCCAGCAGCTTCATATTGGAAAAAACTAAGAAGAAAGGTGAGCTTTATTGTGATTTAAGGAATGCAAGAATATGCCGAGGATGTGCAATGATGTAAATATTACTCCTAAATAAATCTGAGATATGTTTATCAGAATTTGTGTTGTACATAAAGATAGAAAAACCCAACACTTTTGCTGTATTTCCCTATACAATTTTACCCATAATAATGAATGTGCTTTTGTACAATAGCCTCTATATGTAATCCTGCACTGTTTATTGTACAGTATGTACATTATAAATTGCAGTATGTGATAGCTGTAGTGTTTTGGTGCAGTGGTGGTGCTTTGGGGTGGACAGATGGAGCCTCACTGTCGAGCTCAGGAAGACTCCTGGCAAAAAACTTTGGCCTTTTTGGAGCAGCATCTCTACAATTATAAAGGGAACTGATGATAAGGATTTCAAAAATAATATTTGTCAGCAGTATGGAAGAACTTCTGCTTATAGAATGAATCTTTATTATTAAAATATATACTGAATATGTATAATGTTTATCATTACATTGCATGATTTGCTGAAAATAATTTACATAAAGATGCATTATATTCAGAGTATGTGAATTATGTGTCATTTCCCAAATCAACTTTCTCATAAATACATGTATTTCATTTAATTTTTATCTAGCTTCACTAAATATTGTATCCTAGTTTACAGTAGGTTCAAAACATAACTTGCATATACTGGTAATGCATCCTGAAAGGAGCTTTGTTTCATTACAGAGTTTCACAATCATTCATTTCAGTTCAGTCAAAAAGACAATCTACCAATATATTTGAAATTGAGCATAATGTTAACCCACACAGACTTGAGGAGAACATCATAAACTCTACAGCAACAGTAGGTAAGGAGGTATGGGTGAAATGTCACCAAAGTGTTACCAAATGAGTCACCAAAAGAAGAAAATTAGATTTTGGAAGTAATACGATACATTTGAGTACACATTTGAGTACTCGAGTAATCAGATGTGAAAATTTAAACCTCTGAACCAACCAGCCAATAACCTCATAGAAATTTAGAATATTATAGAATCCTCATAGAATATTAAATTTTTTTAGAGTATATACTGCATTTCAGAACTACGACAAAGTGTTCAATAGCCGTTTAAATTACATGGTGCGTCATTTCTGGGATTGTCAGATCCAGCAAGAAAAAAACACTAAAGTAATTGGAAAAAGAAGTCTAATAAAGCCTGCAGAACATGTGTATCTGGCAGATGATCTCGTTTGTCAAAAAATACATGACAAAATTTTCGAAATGTTTAAAAACAATGTTCCTCAAAGAAAGAAGCGATTTCTTCCACTACAATGCTTAATATCATTAGATGATTTCAGAAATCTGGAGGAACTTTATTCCAATGAGGTCAAGGTTGCAAGCCTAAACTGAAAACCCGTAATCTCTGATCCCTCAGATCAAGAACCATTATTAATCAGTAGCAGATGAAGAACCACATGGTCAAGGTGATTATTTTGGATTACTTAGCACTGAAATATGGAGTTCCATTCACAAACACCACTTAAAACAGTACTGTGTTATTTAAACCATGTAGCAGCAGCACTTGGTGTCCTTGGGGCCAATATGTCTTTTAATATGTCTTAACTTTTTTGGAATGTGTTGCAGGGCTAAAATGCAGAAATGGATTTATGTTAACAAATGAATTGAAGTTGACCAGACAACACTTGAAATATCTTTGTTTCATTCTGTCCAAAATTAAATAAAAGTCAGTGTAATATGCTGTGTTTTTCTGATTTAGGGTTGTAATAACAAATACAAACAGCAAGGACTTTTTAAAACTTGTTTTCAACATTTTAAGAGCTATTTAAAAGCACTATTCAGTTCTTGTAGAGCACAGCATATAAGTTCCCAGCTTCAGCATTTGAACGGACTACCCCTACAGTAACAAGTTAATGGAATATATGGGGCTTGTCTTCAATAGCAATTACGATAGCCTACTCATACTGTCTCCTCTCTACCCTCTCAATCATAAATCAGTTCTCAGTGCAATATAATCCCTTTTTACCACAGAGCCCTGCAGCACCTATTTCTGTGCACACATACTCGCCCTCATACGTGCTCAGGTGTTAAGGTGTGTCTTTACATGCTCCAGCTTTCAAAGTGATTGCTCTCAAATCCATTACTATTTCACCTAAATGGAGGGAAAGTTCAGCCACTGAATCCTATTTTTCTGAATGGAGATAATCACCAATTTTGCATAGCATGTAAGTTTGAAAGTTTACTATTTGTATATTATCTATTTGACAGACAATTGTCTCTAATGATTTATAAAATGTTTTGGTATGTATTATTCTTGTAACTGGTTGTCACTTTTCAAAGCCTTATATTTGCTGCAGCAGAAGCTTTGTAGCTCACTTTATTACAGCTGTGGTTATACTTCATCTGGACCACTGTGTGTGCTGAATCTCTATTTATACTGGGCTCCCAGTCATTGATAGTGATAATAGATAGATCTATTTTAGGTTTGCTTTTGTTTTCAGTACAAGATTCCTCTTGTGGCAAATGCATGTCTCATAAGGAGTGAAAATATGTGTTTAAACAATATATTTGTATATTTTGCAATAATGTAATTTACAATAGGTCTTGTATGTAGTGGAGCATATTATTCTTGCGCTGCAAAAAGGCCAAAGGACGTGATCTTAATAATAGTGTAAAATCATGCATATTTGAATGTTAAATATTACGGTTTGCACTTAACACAGTACAGTGTGCCACTACTCTCATTATGTAATTTAACATCCCCTAGCCATGAAGGCTCATGAATATGATCTGTGGTTGTATTAGAAAGCATATCATACACTGGACATACAGTTTAGAAAAGCATCAGTTTACAGGAGGTTCAACAGTAATATAGAAAAGACAATCTGGGAGGTTCTGGTATAGAGTTAGTAATAGGGTTGGCTAATGACTGCATGTATTTTCAGTCTTTTAAAGGAACACTGTGGAATACAATATATTTTCAGTTTTTGTATTTTACTTGTGCATGCCTTTCAAATGGTCTGTTAATGCAGGAACAAGTGTTAATCAAATGATTGGTGTGACTGCATTTTAAGGTTTTTCAGCATATGTAAAGTTGGAATTTTATAATTCATTTGAGCTGAAGGCTGCTGCAGAGTCTTGTCTGAATAACTCATAGGACTGCACATGTTGAAATAAAATGGCTTGAGGCATTCCAGAGGGGTTTACAAATACACTGTGTGTCTAATGGAAACTTTGTGATGCATTAATGATTTTAGCGTTCTTTCCATCTTTTGTTTACAAAATAGTATTCAGTATTGTACCACATATACACGTTGTAGTGATCTTCATTGATTTGTTCATATACTGACAAATTTTTCTCCCCCTTTCATTCAGACAGGTTCCACATCCAGAGCCAAAATGGGTCAAGAGAAAATGGCTGTAGTACTGCTCCTGAGTGAGTCCTCTGTAATTTGTTTGTGCAAAGATTTATCCTAATGTGTAGCTTTAGACAAATTTTCAATATGTATAATGGCAATTGTGCTTCCTGTAAGTAGGACAGATTATTTATGTATTACTAGAGTTATATTAATTATTAATATTTAGTTTTGTAATTAATATTTAGCAGGCTATTTCTCTGTCCATCCTACAAAGAGTGAATTTGAAAATGCATTTTATATAACTTCAAATTGCATGCTTTCTACATAGAGTATAACAGAATGGCTCTGTGGAACAAACATATTGCAGGTTATGCCCAATAGAGCATCATTCATAATTCAGATGCGAAAATATGTATTTTGAAAAATATAAGAAGGTAAAAATCCATCTTTAACACAAGAACCAATTCATCACGCAGGTGGTATAGCAGTCTAATTTCCTAGTTATTCATCACAAAGACCCATGGACTGTGGCATCCTTATACATAAACAGGAAGAAAGAAATTCAGAAGTGCATGTGGTGTGGGAATGTTTTGGTACTGGAAAGTTAGGTAAGCCAAATTGGGAACAACAAGGGGGAAAACACAAATTCATCAAAACAGATGCAAGACATCTGCAATACCAAAACAAAGCCATTCCAACTACACAGTATAATGGTTTTTTAACACTACTTGCATTTCTGCGAAACAGTTTGTGAACTAATAAGTAAGTGGGCAATATATTAGAAAAACATTGTCTACTTAGTTTGCTGGCATCAACCAAGCTTATTAATGCATTTTTATTTGTGTTATTTGTTGTGACTACCTCAAACCCCAGCAGGAATTTCAGAGTAACCATACTTGCATGAATTAGCTAGTTCAGTAATACAGGACAAGGTTTCTGGATAGTTTAATGGTTTCCCTTGTTGAAGACATAGACATCTAATGCATTTGGCAATTACATTTGAGAAGGGAAAACATCACAAAGTGCCGTTCTCCTGTAGATAGCTTACTTAACTAGCTTACCTCACTTTGTTGGCAATAGATTTTGTTATGTCCTAACAAAATAGCTAATATAGCAACAATGTCTCCTACATAACAATGTTGAATATGCACAGTAAACAAGCATTTTTCTGTTTGGTTCATAGTGTTTGTGGTGCCAGTTCACCTCCAGGAAGGGTGTGAGGGAAACTCATGCCACCCCAGCCTAGGTGATCTTATGGTGGGCCGTGCTGCCCAACTCTCTGCCTCATCTACCTGTGGAGCAAATAGTCCCCAAAACTACTGTATCCTGGGATACCTCGAGGTAAGTTTAACCCACAACATGTTTGAAGTTTAAGTTTAAGGTGAGGAGTGAGCACTAACACTACCTCATACACTCAAAGTAAAAACACTGCCTTGCTAAGTTTTACTACAGATCAGTAAAATGATCTTATCAATGTTCTTATCCAAGATAATTCTGAAGGAATTATTGTTATTGTTGGTAAAGTTGCTATGTATAATAATGCAATAAGATTTGAGCATTATATGTACAGCTTTATATTTTTGTTTTACAAACAAAGATATGAAAAATGCTCTTACAATTGACAAAAGCAAAAAAAATAAATATTCAGCGTACTCATATAGTAGCATTACAGTAAACTAAAACCCCTTAAATAATATTTATCACCTTATCATCTCATTGTTTACTGCTTCCGTGAATACTGTGTCAAAAAGTGTTTGCTACCAGCATAAAGTGAGTACAAAACGATGCTAAACTGTTAAAATCTGCCTGGATCTGCACCTATACGAGTGTTAAACATTGGATTTTGATATCCGTAACTACTAAAATTTAGTGTTTTGTGAACTGAGCTCTTTTTAGAATATTATTATTAACTTAAAATGCAACATAGTATTATTTGTTGTTATGGACAGTGCCTGCTGGTTGCTGAGCTTTTGCAATCAGAAATAAAAAGCCATACATCAACTTTTCTATATTACCTCCATTTTCTCTGTGATCACTTAAAATACACTTGTCATCTTTGTACAATCAAACCTATGAGTGCCCAGCATCTGATTTCCCCTTATATTGTGTGAGGTATTTTAATCTCTCTCCATGCTATCCAAGTCTCCAACCAGCTACACTAGATGGCAAGATAAAAATGTACCAGTGTAATGTAATTGATATAGATAGTGTCTTTGAATAGCATTTTGCCACTGCCTGGGCCTTCCACTTCCATATTCAACAAGAAGCTTGTTACTTTCCTCAGATATTTTGGTCCAATGCTGACATGATGGTAGCACACATTTTTATTTGCCAGCTGTACATCCATGATGCAAATCTTACATTCCACCACATCTCAAAAGGTGCTATGTTGGACAGAGATCTGTAGACTGTATAGGCCATTGTATTGTAAATTTATTACCATGAATACATTTACATATACATTTACAGCATTTAGCAGACGCCCTTATGCAGAGTGACTTACAACTGATACAGTATTACAATACAAGCAATTGTGGGTTAAGGGTCTTGCTCAAGGACACAACCATGGCAGCTTGGCAGAGGTGGGATTTGAACCCTGGACCTTCTGGTCCAGAGTCCAGTTCCTTTACCGCTAGGTTACCACAGAATACTCAGACGACTCACCTAGCTCCAACAATCATGCTGTGTTCAAAGTCACGTTTACGTAATAGAAAAAATAAGCTATTTCCAATTCTGATGCTCGGTTTGAGCTTCAGTAGGTTGTCTACATGCCTTTATGCACTGACTCGCTGCCATGTGGTTGGAAGCTTAGATATTTGTGCTAACAAGCAGTTAATTAATGTAACCTTCATTTCCAAAACATTTGCTAGTCTGCAAATTTATTTACAACATATTCCATGATCTTCAGGTTTCCTTCAGGAAAGACCCTGATATTTAGTCAGTCATGTTATGGCACATTGTCTTACTTCCATGGCCTTTTGCTGCTCAAACAGGCAGTGGTTTACGGTAAGTATAAGAATGCCATGACAGATCCTTTGGCTATGTTGTATAAAATCCATGACATGTCCAGCTCCTTAAAATAGCTGGTAATTTCACATTGGTGCAGGCCGCATAAAATATGTCCAGGCGTGTGCATGCATGTTAGGATCTGCCAGTGTGACAGGTCACTCCCTGAAGAGCAATTTTGTCAATTTTATTTCTCTGTTAATCTGTTTTAGTTCAGTTTAGACATGCATGGCATCTACGGGGGCTTATTTTGTTTTGTATTTGTCTTGAGCAGTCAGCTTTGCAAACAGTTTCTCCAGTAAGAGCTGGTGACAGCACTGTGAATTCCTCTATGTTAATGTACCACATATTTTATGGGATGGGCTTGGTCCTGTTGGTACGTGCCCTCCAGAGAAACAGTGTGTCAAATGTACCTTTAAAACAGCCATCTGTAACAGTGTTACTCATTTCCACACTGCTTCTGTTTTTCATATTAACGAAAATCTGGGTAACGCTGATACTTATTAGGTTTGCTGAATTAGAAAAGCAACTTCACTGAAAAATTTACAATATAATATATTATAATGTATTGCTTTTGTCCTTACAATAAACACAACAGTTTTTAAGAATAAATGTTCAAATCAGGAATCATGATGCAGTAGACAGTGTTTGTAGCAGTAGACGCCCAGGAAGTCAATGTAAGAGTTAAAGAATATTTAAGTATCAGTGTGTGATGTCCTCCAACAGACTACTGCTCCATACAGCATGTTTCCATGTAACGCTAATTATTAAATTGGTTGCACAAGATGTGCAACTGACATTTCTGACAGTGAATTAGATTCACGCAATGCCCTCTTTACACAGGATACACAGAAGTGCTTCACCTGCGACTCCAGGAGCCCCTACAATCTGTACAATAACCTTTACAGCCACCTAATTGAAAATGTTATTACCACCTTTGAACCAGAGCGCAAGATGAAATGGTGGCAATCTTAGAATGGTGAGTTTTTCCAAAGTCAAAAGAAGAGGAAAAGTTATACAGTATATATATATATATATATATATAATGATGAAAAGTTTGTGGACACTTTAATTATTTACTATTTCAGCAAAACTCACTCTTAACAGATTCATAATAAGAATCATACAGCAACATATTGTCAGTGGGACACTTTTATAGCCACCCCCCTCCCCCAAGGCAATAACACAAATTCTATGAAGTATATAAAAGAATGGCTTTGCAAGTTTGCACAGAACCGTAACCCTAACTCCTTTAAACAGCTTTGAGTTTAGGTGGGCTGCCATTGAGCCAATTAGTGTCATTACACGTGTTTCAAACATATGAATGATACTGCTGATATTAGTTAATCTATATGTTGTTTGCAATTTTTTTTACACATCTCAAACATCAGGTGTGCATCAAGTCAGTATTCAACTGGACCTTGAGACTGTTTTTCATTTTAGCCACTTAGTCCTCACTTTCAAGGTACCTTTATTATTATCATTTTGTTAATTATTTCAAAAGTAAGCAAAGGAAATTTTCGACTAACTCCACAATCTGTTGCTGTACAGAGTTTCCGACCTGCTGCAATGCTGGTGGAGAGGTCAAAAGACTTTGGTCGTACTTGGAAAGTGTTTCGCTACTTCTCTGTGGACTGTGCAAATGATTTCCCCAGGATCTCGGAAGGTCCAGCTGAAACTATAGATGATCTCATCTGTGACACCCGTTACTCTGGAGCCGAACCCTCTACTGATGGCGAGGTGAATCTTGAACATCTGGTCTTTTAATTTCTTTCAGTGTTTAGTATAGAATAATATCTGTTTTAATCATGTAAAATGTTGCACAGGTGGTGTTAAAGGCTTTGGACCCCAACTTTTCTATTGACGATCCATATGACCCTGCCATTCAAGGTTGGCTTTTACAGAACTTGTAAAACAGCTTGAAGCTCAGAGAAGGATATACGGGTTGATGGGTTCCTCAGTTACTATGGCTTAATGTATTGTGCAGATATGTATGCATTACCAGTCTGAAGCCTGCACAGCCATCTAAACTAACTGAACTCATGTAGTATGCATCAAGAAGCTACTTCTTTCAAATGCATGTGAGATCTAACAGTAATAAATATGAGTTTCTTTTGCTGACAGAGCTCATCACTATAACTAATGTGCGGGTGAACTTCACACGTTTACTCACTCTGGGTGATGACTTGCTGGGTCGGAAGAGGAGGAACCCACAGGAGAAGTACTACTATGCTCTTTATGAGATGGTGGTTAGAGGGAGCTGCTTTTGCAATGGCCATGCCAGCCAGTGTATGCCTGTTCATGATACACGCGGAGATACCTTCAGTCAACCTGGCATGGTAAGAGTGGTCAATAGTAATATTAGTAATAATATAAGAAATATCTGTCTTTTGACAGTTCCCAGTATATGAAAGCAATGTTGGTTGTTAACAGTTGCTAACTTTTTATATACAGTATATATGATAATACTTTTATGTTCACTTTAAACGCACAGATGTGAAGTATATACCAGTTTTGTAAGAGATCTTCATGGAAGAAAACTCAATAGGGTTTTAGGCATTAAACAGTGCACAGAAATTACTGGTAACCATGTAATCAGTACAACCCCAAATCGTTGTATGGAAAACAGTATGGAAAATTCCTGCATTTCAGGCCTGAAATTAAGTTGATGTTGACCAAACTAAACATGAAATATCTCAGGTTCATTCTGTCTGCAACGAAATAAAATTAAATGCCAGAAACACTTTTTTAAAAATGTACATTTTCATACTGCTTGCAGTTTCCACTGCCTGGAACATTGTGAAGAAATGTAGCTTGGGGAGAACTGTTCAGGTCAACACATGATCTGATATAGCAGGAAAGCACAATGATGGTACTGCTCATTGACTAGTCAGGTATGCAAAGGGAATAGGCAGAACTTTAGCCATAACTTTGAGACGATGCTCGGTTGCAAAGAGTGCTATGTTTGACCTTACGGTAAAACACAACCGTGACAAAATATCCAACCGCATACTAAATGAAACAAAAAAAAATCCTGCCTTGAGAATAAATTCATAGCTTGCACCTTGACAGTGAGTGCCATACTGGACAATTTTAAATAGCTGTGAAAGTAAAACAAAAATTAAGGTTAATAGTTTAAAAATATATTTTTTTGTGGCATACACTTGAGGGTACTATTAATTCAAAGACTCATTTAGGAACCTTATTGCTGGTCATACAAAAAAAGTTTTAAGATTGCATTCGTTTATGAAATGTTATTTTATATTACACAGCTATAGTTAAAGGTGACACTCCACACTCCACAGGCCTATAAACAGTAAATGAATATGCTATTTGCAGTATAGCAAACCTAAACCAATATACCACGTTTTTCTGCATTAAAGCAATATCTAATATTTATACAAATCAGCAGGAGAAGGGACCTCTGAATACTCTTTGAAAAAAACTAGTAAAGCCATTCCTGTTTTTATATTCAGTGTAAGACAATTGCCTGTAAGAAAGTAAACCATGAGTTAGCTAGCTAACCAGTGAATGCTAATTTATATATAAAAAAAATAGGTCTATATGTATAATACTACTGAGAATAAAGTTTGTACTTGCATGTGTGTGTACTCCCAGGTTCACGGGCAATGCGTGTGTGAACACAACACCATGGGCAGTAACTGTGAGACGTGCCAGCCCTTTTACAATGACGCCCCCTGGAGGCAAGCTGAATCCTCTGACCCTCATGTCTGCAGAAGTAAACTTAATACTTAAATCCTCAATCCGTCTCATGAAACAGATACATTTATTTTTTTGTACAACTACTTGAAGTTCATTGAACGGCATTAGCGATAACATAAGAATGGATGTTACAGTGGAGAAACAGGTTGTGTTGGCCAAAGCCAGTGGTGTGCCCCAGATTTAATCCCTGCTTACATGCACTGTCTGTGGCATTTCCTCTCTACTGTCTTTCTACTGGAGTTTCCATCAGTAACTTGTGCTAGTATGTGGGTTGAAGTACTGCCTGAATGTTAATTCCTATGAATCAGTGGGTGATCTGCACTCATGGACACATGGTAGATCTATCCAGGCTATTACCACCCTGCTCAAAGTGTTTTCCAATCCACAGTAGGATAGCGCCACACTAGAATAAAGTGGTTATGGCTAACATTGTAATTAGTAGTAGTGGTAGTAAAGTTTAAAAATTTAAACATATACCTTGACCTCCTACCACATTTACTTCTAAAATTGTAATTTAACATATGTATCCTTTCCTTTTGGTAACCAGCGTAGAAAACTAATGTAGTCTCTCTAGCTACCAATTCAGCCACACAGTGTTTACGGTGAGGGTCTTCAGCATGACAAGCCGTCCGTTTGAACTGGACATAGTGCTGCATGATGTATGAAATAATTTGATGTATGTAATATTTTAATCATAGAAATGCTAGACTAGATGTGGTATAACTGAAAACATTTGAAAGTAATGCTTTAAGTGTATAGTTACATTTAATTGAATTACTCTAGAGAATACCTACTGTATTTACCTAACTTGGCCTCATTTATTGCATTCTTCCACATAACTATCCTTTACAATATTCTTTTAGGGTGCAACTGCAATGGGCACTCGGAGCGATGTCACTTTGACTCACAGCGTTACTTGACCACTGGCAAAGTCAGTGGTGGTGTCTGTGAGGACTGCAGAAATAACCGCATGGGTCCCCAGTGTGAGCAGTGCAATCCGCACTACTACCAGGACCCTCAGCGCTCTGTAGAAGATCCTGATGCCTGTATACGTGAGTGTGTGCTAAGAAGGCATCAGGCATCAGGCATCATCCATACCTTTTTAATGGAATCACTTAGCTGGTTCAAGTTTGCTGGTTCACCTTATTCTGTATTTCTACAGCCTGCAACTGTGACCTAGCAGGGTCTGTGGGTAGCAGGATGTGTGATCCAGTGAATGGCCAATGTGTGTGCAAGCAGAACGTAGAGGGAAAGCGTTGTGACAGCTGCAAGTTGGGCTTCTATGGACTCAACCATGACAACCCCAGTGGCTGTCAGGGTAAGACAGCCTCTTCTCAATCTTCCCAAAAATCAGGGATGCATTTGGTAGAGCTTTAGTGTTTTCATGTAATCAGACTCACAGAACATTTCTTACCAAACCACGCTAAAACTGCTGTACTTCATGGATTCTTAGACAATAACTTTTCTGTTTGTCCTCATGTGGATGTGGCCAGTGTGTATGTGTAACTTTTTGGGCACCATACCCACATCTCCATGTGACCAGAACACAGGCCAGTGTATTTGTGACCAATTTGCCCATGGACCGGAGTGTGACCAGTGTATAGTAAGTCTTAAAATACAATTGTTTCAGCTTCAGCACTGTACAGCAGTAAATTTCAACATCATGCGTGCAATAAGTGTATTTGCACTGTCTTGTGAAAATATGTTACTTGTTATTCAGACTTTTGTTGTTGTTTTTTTTAGCCTGGATACTGGGGACTAGGAAATACAGTCTTTAAATGTACAAAGTGTGACTGCGACATGGGTGGAGCCATTAGTGCCATGTAAGCATATATTATGCTTCTCGCTATACTTACATAGCGTAGGTTTTGTGTATTTATCTATGTATGTATGTGTGTGTGTTTTTATACTTAGATGCTCTTCAGACAGTGGTCAGTGTCAGTGCAGAGCTAATATGGTGGGACTTTCCTGTAATGAACCTGCACCCGGTTACTTTCTTGCTGCTTTCAATTACTATTTGTATGAAGCTGAAAATGCTGCTTCTCTGGACAGTAAATGTTACCAAGTTAGTAATTATATTGGACATTGCATTTTCTTATACTATTGTGATTTCCATGTTTTCGGAACATGAACTTTACTTGCTGTAATGTAAACTTATGCATGGTCATTTGATCATGTTACCTTGAGCTAATGTAACATCAGCTGTTGTTTCTTAGGTTAAAACCACTGCCTTCCCTTACATTTCTACAACTGCAGGTGAAAATGCTATCATCATAACTGTTCTACAGAACCTGAGCCTTGCAAAGACACACATTAACAAAATGGTTATAATCCTTTCCCTTGTAATATTTTAGAGCCTACTTCATTTCCGCCAACGGAATTTGTCACTCTGCCCAACTGCGCACATTACTACACTAGCAGGGGATATGATGTCACGTTCATAGATGGCAAATATGTTTTGGTTAAGCGTGAGAGTCGTCGGAAGCGAAGACAAGGCCAGGTGTGGTTAGAGTAACACTGTATATAGCATTCTATCTGGCCAACTTTTCTGTATGCAGTATACAGTTTTTTTTTATCTCTGTGTTATCTAGAAAACCATTCCCTTGCATCCAGGATCATCCCATCAGGTCATCCTACGAGCACATACACCAGGTGAACCTATCACTTGGACTGGACCAGGATTTGTGCGGGTTCAAGATGGAGCAGGACTCAGATTTACTGTCAATTACATCCTGTTAAGTCTTAACTACCATCTTGTTATTCGCTACGAGCCACAGGTTTGTGTATAGAGTAATTTCCTTTACTGTACATTGGAATTATTATTGCATGTGAGCAAATATGATATGTTGTAATGTTTGTTAGACAGTACATTGATAACAGTATGTAGACATCTCTTTAAATTAATGGATTTTGGTGTTTCAGGCGAATGCATTGCTAGGAGATACTTAAAATCAGAATTTATGTAGGCCCACAATGGCAGAAGATTTTAAGTAAAATGGGAGCACCAAATCTAAAAAAAGAATCCAAAAAATTGCAATGGATGATTTTTGAATAATTAATTTGTATTTTATTGCATGGAATAAGTATATGATATAATAGTTTCAGAGGTCAAATGTTTTCTAAAGTGCTTGACCAAGTTACAGGCCGCGATACAGATCTCCAGATTTTATGTTTGGTTCAGGCCAGGAGACCTTGCAATGCTTCTTACAGGGTGTATGGCTGTGTCTTTGGGGTCATTGTTATCCTGGAAGATTTAGGCACAACTCATTTTCCACCCACATGCTTTACTGTTGGGATGGTGTTCTTGGGGTTGTACCCATCCGTCTTCTGCCTCCAGACACTGCAAGTGGAGTTTATACCATAAATCTCTGTAACGTCAAATGGACTGGACATTTGCTGGCGTGAGCAGGGGAAACTTGCGTGCCTTTCAGGATTTTAATCAATGATGAAGTACATGTTACTATAGGCCATCTTTAAAACTGTGGTCCCAACTTTCTTCAGTTCATTGACCAGGTTCTACGTGTAGTTCTGGCCTGATTCCTGACCTTTTTTAGAATCATTCTTACCCCACATGGTGAGATCTTGCAGGGAGCCCCAGACTGAGGAAGACTGAATGTCTCCATTTTCACTTTCTAATAATTGTGAATAATTCTCACCAAGCTATTGCCTGTTGTCCTGTAACCTATCCCAGCCTTATGCAGGTCTTCAATTTTGCCCCTGGTGTTCTTAGCCAGCTCTTTGGTCTTGGGCATGGTGGGGAGGTTAAAAAAATGTTCACAAAAATTTAAATAAACACATATATTATATAGATTCATTAGAAACAGAGTGATCTATTTCAAGCATTTTTTCAATGTTGATGATTATAGCTTACAGCCAATGAAAACCCAAAATTAATCTCAAAGGATTCAAATAATCAACTCAAAACACCTGCAAAGGATTCCTAAGCATTTAAAATAGTCACTTAGTCTGTTTCAGTAGGCTACATAGTAATGGGGAATACTGCTGACTTGAAAGATGTTCAGAAGGCAGTCATTGACACACATCACAGGGAGGGTATGGCGCAAAAGGTGATTGCTAAAGAAGCTGGCTGTTTACAGAGTGCTTTATCCAAATGTATTAATGGACAGTTGAGTGAAAGGAAAAAGTCTGTTAGAAAGAAATGCACATGCAACAGTAATAACTGCAGCATTGAAAGAATTGTCAAGAAATGGCCATTCAAAAATTTGGGAGAGATTCGCAAGGTGTGGACTGCTGCTGGAGTCAGTGCTTCAAGAGCCACTGCACACAGATGTATTCACACACCTACAACTGTGGCATTCCTTGTGCCAAGCCACTCATGACCAAGAAATAACGCCAGGTGTGTCTTACTTGGGCCAAGGAGAAAAAGAACTGGACTGTTGCTCAGTGGTCCAAGGTCTTTTCAGATTAAATACGATTTTGCATTTCACTTGGAAATCAAGGTCCCGGAGTCTGGAGGACGAGTGGGCAGGCACAAAGTCCAAGCTGCTTAAGGCCTAGTGTGAAGTTTCCACAAACAGTGATGGTTTGGGTAGCCATGTCATCTGCTGGTGTATGTCCACTGTGTTATATTAAATCCAAAGTCAGTGCAGTCGTCTATGTAATAGTAATATTATATTAATAATATGAATAATAATATTTAAGTTAGTAATAAAATAAGTAACAGAATAGATTTTAAGTTTCTTTCTTATAAAGAAAGGAGTCTTTCCTTTCCACTGTTGCCCTAGGGATTTGGACCAAGATAACATAAAATTGTAAAACTGCTTTTCAAAAAAAGCGTTTTATAAATAAAATATAATAAAACCCAACCTTCACTTTTGACTTTCCTTTGTATAGTCCACAGTTGACTGGATAGCCACTGCAAGAATTCTGTCTTTGGAATCTACTGATGATTGTCCATATGATCCATCTGAGAAAACCCTGATACTTTCAAACACTGGCAGGTGAGAGTTGTAGTTTCTCTGTAGGTGTACTGTTGCTTCATAGCTAGAAGGCCCAGTGTCTACGTGGGTTTATTCCGGGCACTCCGGTTTCCTTCCACAATACAAAGACATGCGTGTTAGGGTAGCTGGTGTCTCTAAAATGCCCCTAGTGTACGTGTGTGACAATATTTGCTCTATGATGGATTGGCACCCTGTCTAGGACGGTTCCTACCATCCAGGCACCAGCTCTCCCATGGCCCTGTCCAGGAACAAACGGATAAGAAAGTGAATGAATGAATTTCAGACTCTTGTGACTGATGCCCAATTATGATATCTTGCATTAAAGCTATATTACCATTGTTATAAATATTGATGCTTCTCTTTATATAGGGTGGCCATCCTGGATCCTCCCATATGTCTTAGCCCTGATGTGCGCTACTATGTGGAAATCACCTTTGAAATACGAGCCAATCCTGACCCTTACTGCAGCTCGTATATACTCATTGATTCTGTAAGCTTATTTATTATTCTCAGTTATTTATTATTGTATGTACACTGCTCACAAAAAATAGGGATACTTCATTATGGGATATTATATTTAGAGGTATCTCCTAATTTTTGTGAAATTGCTATCTAACATAGTTGGCTTTGAACCTTTTTACTCACCTAAGAAATGATGCTGTTGCAGATTATGCTTATACCAAAGATGGAGCTTCTTCCAAATTTCTGCTCTGATGCAGACCAGGCTCAGTACCAGCAGAATAACTGTATGGAGCTGGGTGCACAGGCAGGAGAACAGACATTACCTGAGATATGTGAGAGACTGGTTGCCAGCATGTCAGCACACATACATAATGGTGCAATTCGTGAGTATTATTTCTACCCTGAAGAGGTCTTATTTTTGTGGAAAGGTGAAAATTATTTTTGACACATTTCAATTGTGTCAGATTTACATTTGTATCAGGAAATAATAGGAGTTTTCAGGCATAAAGCAGCAATTGAATATTATCTATTAATCTACAGTTAAGTCTACAGCTTCCATTCTATATGTGTTCCAACACATACAAAACCGGCACAAAATTAAGTTCTAAATTAAAATATTGACAAAATGATAAATGCTTGTAATTGTAGCTCATTTGAGCATATGAGCATTTGGTGTCATATATTTGGAATATGAGCATTTGGTAAGTATCTAAATTGGATATTTGCATGTAATGTGAACAACATCATCCCTGACAACTTAATGGAATCTTTGCAGCAGATGTTTTGGACCAGATTATGCTACAGTGTCCGTTTCTCTTTTTGCATCTGTTTTTATCCAGCTTGTAGATGCAATCTTGTGGGATCACATAGCTCATCCTGCAGTAAATTTGGAGGACAGTGTGACTGTAAACCCAATGTGGTTGGCCGTTGCTGTGACACCTGTGCCCCTTTCACTTACGGTTTTGGATCAAATGGATGTTTGCGTAAGTAGCACACATTTGTGGTTTATTTTAAGTAAAGCAGAAGCCAAGTCTTGATGTCTAGTTAAAGGGTTTGGGTGTATCTTTTAGAGAAGGCTTCATACTGAAGCAGTGTAATGGGCCAAAACACACTTTTTACAATGGTGTTATACAATGTTTTCCGTTACAAACAAAACTGTAAAATATAGTTACAATTTTGCACTTTTTGGAAACCTGCTAGTAAGACCTCTGAAATCTTTCATTTTATTTGGACAATGTGTAAGACAGCACCGTGACACCATGCTAAAGAAAAGATGTTGAAATGATTTTGGGGGGATATACATTTAGCTGCGACAAACATATAACGTGTTACGGTGTCATTCATGTGCACTGAATGGCTTGCATGTTGTAATATTTGGTTTTTGGTGTTCTAGCTTTAAATTTAGTAGCTGAAGTCTGCTGTACATGCTGATTCTATGACCCAAGTGTCCCGTAGTGTCCACTAGGTGGTGCTAAAATGAAATTATGGTAACAACTACTGGTTCGCTCTAGAAAGTTGCAATGTGTAAACGTAACCCTTATTTATTGTCCACAGCATGTGATTGTCATCCACGTGGCTCCAGAGGCGAGTACTGTGACTATAGAACTGGACAGTGCCCGTGTCATAATCAGGTTTCAGGCAGACGATGTGACCGGTGTCTGGATGGATATTATGACTTTCCCAACTGTAGACGTTGTGAGTGTAATGGGATGTCTGACGTCTGTGACCAAATTACTGGGGCCTGTCTAAATTGCAGGGAGCATTCAACTGGGCACAACTGTGAACGGTATGATGAAGCTAAATGTTTATGCATTATTGTAGCAATGATGCTTTATCTGTTGAGAATATAATTTTGTATATAATATGTAATAGAATGACTCGCATCTCATCCAGTTATATTAAAACAAATATCTTAACTCATCAAAAATCTACGATAGACATATTGTGTGTGTGTGTGTGTGTGTGTGTGTGTGTGTGTGTGTGTGTGTGTGTGTGTGTGTGTGTGTGTGTGTGT
>JAUZSV010216345.1:0-12595 GCA_034780495.1 Parotocinclus cesarpintoi
TTGTTGAATATTCCTTGATGCTGAAACAGTCAGGACAAATATTAGTATTCAGGTGATCCCTCCCCGATTTAGGATGGGTAAACGTTCCAAAAATCATAAGCTGAATGTATCGTAATCACTGTATACTTTATATACCTTAGCCTAGCCTACCTTAAACATGCTTAAAACACTTACATTAACCTTCAGTTTGTCAAAATTATTCACCTAAATTTATAGTTTATAATAGTGTGTTGAACATCCCATTGAAGCATTGAATGTAAAAAAGAAAAAGAAAATGGTCATTTTTAAAAGCATGGCTTTTCCTCACTCCATTTCTCATCACTCCCGATATCACACACTCCTGATTTACTTATTTAGCATGGGAGAGAAATTCAGAGTACAGTTTCTGCTGAACGGGTATTTATGTGTATTATTGGAGATCCATCGTAAAGTCAAAAAATCGTAAATCGGCACATCGTAAAACAGGGACTACCTGTAATACGATTTATATTCTGTGGACTTCTAAGATATGTAGTTCATAGTCACATTTAGGTTGACAGTAATAAAAATAGAGTGCGATAAACAACCTTTTCAGCAGTTAAAACACTTAAGTAGACAAGTAGAAGTGATAGGTTGCTATCTTTTTATGGAGTGACTCTGTTCTGACATTATATAAATATAACCTGCCACATTTGCTTGAACTATATAAAACTTTATGCCCCTGTCAGAATGTGCTACATGGCCGTATGCCTGCCCTTGCACTGTGGCCACTAATTTGTTGCTGCAAACATATTTAGTTACAAATCCCTTTTTAGTTTGAATGAAAACCTTGTAAATCTGAATAACATTTTAAGCCACCTTGGGTATTGTGAAAGGCAATATATAAGTCTAACATATTATTATTACTATTATTATTATTATTATTATTTCTATAGATGTTGTTTTAATTCCATTTGCATAACAGACACTAGAATGGAGAAAAACAGAGACAGGAAACGATATACAATAGTTACAGAGTCTGGTTACTGAATGTCAGGAACTAAAATCGACTTATAAACTGACAACTTTCCAGAGGTGGAAAACTAACCAGATTGGCTTAGCTGGTACAGCAACAGTTAACAATGCCGAGTCACCCTGGATTACACCAGTTCTGGGTCATATAGTTGTGTTACTCAGACTGTTAAGTCCAGATATGGACTGCAGTGTGCAGTTTGGTTACTGGTGCAATTTGTTCCTGGTACACCTTCATATGGCTTTGGTTTTAAGTCCAGGTATATCTTCATGTATATTTTACTGGTACATCCAGGTGTGGATTTGGTTAGTGTTACAGTAGTGCAGGTATGGCTTCACACTTGTTTGGTTCCTGGCACAGTAATATCCAGGGATCCATTTGTACAGATTTGGTTACTGGTGCATGTTATTGGTCCAGTTAAGGTCAGGGATGCCTTTGTATGGCTTCTGTTTCTGGCAGGAGTACCATATGGGGGTGGGCTACATTTACAGTCACATTGATGGAATTTAGCAGATGCCATCATCTTATTGTCTTACAACTGATAAAGCTGTGTACCTGTACTCTGCACAATGACAATAAAGTTGTATCCAATCTAATCTAACCTTAGCATCCAAGCAATCGTGGGTCAAGAGCCTTGTTCCCGGACCCAACAGTGGCAGTTTGACAGAGGTGGAATTTGAACCCTAAAACCATAAAAAAACCATAAACCATAAAAAAACCACTAAAAAACATTAGAAGACACCATATATTTTTGTGCTATTTATTTCAGCAAGGTATGGATGAATGTTTATTTAAAAATTATCTATTAAGAACAAGATTGGATGGTCTGGTCATCTTTTGCAGTTTTAAAGATGAAGTTCCACAACAGAAAGTGTGTGGTCTGAGAGTCTGTGTGGCTCGTAGCTTGTGCATTAATACAATGGGCCTGTTATCACAGTAGAGTAACACCTGACTAATGCATGTGTTCAGTGTGTAAGAGCATGGTTATGGTCTCAACCGCATGTCTAGGTCAAAAGTCTTGTGGCTGAATGAATAAAATATGGAGGGTTAAATAAATTGTTATAAAGGAGAGATATATGACCCTGGTCTTAAATGAATATTTCAACATTTACCACGTAATTTGTAGAATATATACAGCAATTTGGAAAAGTCTTAGGCCTCCATTAGTACTGATGTTTTTGCAATGGTATAATGAAGATTTATAACAAATTTCTACCCTTTAAAAAAGCTCTCGTATGCTACTTTTTGGTAGTGTAGCTCTTGGTTAAGGCTTGTGATTGCTAGACATGCCTCTATGATTCCCCTTAATGACATTTCTGACCTATCTGAAGGTGGCACAAACAAATGGTGAACAGGACACCAGTAGAGAAGATCGCTTAATCCGACAAGAAAGAGCAGCTCAGCACAACAGTTCAATTTTACACCATCCAGACATAGGGGGCACTTTTGCGGCATTTAGACGTCCTTATCCAGCGCAACTTACAACTTATACAGTCTTACAATTCAAACAATCTTGGGTTAAGGGCTTTGCTTAAAGACCCTACTGTGGCAGCTTTGACAGAGGTGGGATTTGAACCCTGGACCATCAAGTTCATAGTCCAGTACCTTAACCGCTGGGCTACCACAGTTCACAGGTTGTTTTAGCAACCTCCGAGTGTAGATGATCTACAAAAGCTGCAACACCTGCCACAGGACACCATACAGAACCTGTATGCCTCAAATATCCAACCGTATCTCATATTGTATCTAGGCTAGAGTCGGCCCAACAGGGTACTGAGTCTACCATTCAACTGTACAGTTTACCCCAGTAAACTTATGCTCTTTTGTTTTAATATTGTAAACATTTACATATATAAACATTACAATAAGAAATATGATAGTTATTCGATCCCAACAACTATTATAAAAATTATACTATTGCTAAAACAATGGCATATCTAATATAATGGTGGTCCAATAGTTTTACACAGTACTGTATGCTTATCAAGACCAATAATTACGACGTATTTCCTTATAAACAGAGTAATGTAAAGTAAATATGCAGCATGCTGGAGCCATTTTTTGGTTATTAGACTATTTTTAATCCAGCAGTGACACTGAGGTGTTTACAAAGTCCAGCAGCACTGCTCTGTCTGATCCACTCCTTAACAGTTTTGTAATTGTCACTAATGGGGATATTACAATCACAATCCACAATCTAAATCAAACTGATAATAATGTAAGTGAAATAAAACAGCTAAAGATCAGCATTATATCAGTATTATTGTAGCTAAAAGCAAATGAACACACAACCAAATAATACTCTCAAATATGAATTTAAGCTCTCACTGATTACATATTAATTGATTCAGATTAGATTTCTGATGCTCCGATATCCGATGACTAATCCCCATACCCGCTGGAAAGTGATGCCTCCTCCCAGGCATAACATGACCTTATTGTCACGTGAATGGCACAAACCTGTTCAGTCTCTGCAGATGCAGGTGATTGAGCTATAGCATTACCTAGCCATTCATACAAATCACACATGCATGATGCAAAAAAAGTATTTCACTCACTTAAAATTGTACAAATATCTAAGCATATATTAAATACAGTATGATAGTTCTAGAAATTGTGCAAAAGTCTGAGGCCAGTAGTGTAAATGCTTCTATATTCTATTCTATATTCTATTTTGTTTTTGCTGAAATGTAATGCATTGTTTTTCATTACAAATCAAGTAATCATTATACAAATTTGAGTGAAAAATTAAATCTTAGTTGTTATGTTCACCATGTTGCTGTAATGACAGCATGTGCTCATGGACTGGACTCATTTTGCATGGCAAAGTTGTGATAATCCGTGTTATCCATGATAGAGCCATTATCCATGAATGTTTGGATTTCTGTGCCTTTAAGTACTCTCGTACATACTGCATGGCCTGATGTGAATGGCTGATCCTTTACCCCTATGAGGCATTTTTATCTAACACATGCTCTGTGGGTTTAGATCATGTGACTTTGGTAAACAGTCATTTAGCACTTCTTACAATTTTCGGATCTTCAAGTAGTTGCAAATGTGTGAGCCTGAACTCGTTCATTGGATTGTATTCAGACCAGCTGTGACGCTTGGGTGTTTCAAAACTCCAACAGCATTGCTTTGTCTGATCCACTTCCACCAGCACAACACACAGAAACCCATCACCACCACATCAGGGTTACTGCAGTACTGAGAATGGTCCATCACCCTGTCCTGGCCAGTACTGTGGGGGTTGCGACCATTAGGGAACAGATTAAAGGGAACAAACAAAGTGTATACAGAAACAAATGGACTACAGTCTGTAATTGTAGAACTTCAGTAGTACTCCGTCCTCATAATGAAAGTAAGTATTCACATCTCTGAAAAAACAAATTGTACAGATGAACAGATTTTTATTTGTCTAAACATTCTTTAGAAATCATGGTTCACTATAATTGTTCCAGCAACAGTTATTATGCTTCTATTATATGATAGATATGTATTAGTTATATGTAATTAGATTAGGTTGAAAAATGCTGATGTTCCTATAATTGAGATCATCAACATTATTTATATGTGCAGAGGAGACCAGAAGTTTGAGTGCACTGGTGAAAATGCTGGTTTGGATCTTCGTGGAGAAGGGTCCAGGCTGCTCAGGATAATGACTCAAAACACACATCGAAGCTTTGCAACAACTACTTGAAAAAAAAGATCAAGATGTAGTGACTATAATGGACTTCTCTCCATATTCACATGACTTAAAGCCCATCAAGCGTTTATGGGGGCACTGTAAGGTGCCCCCATAAGGTGCATCCTATTTCCACTGATCATCCTTGAGATGTTTCTACAGCTTAAATGGAGTCCACCTGTGAATTCTTTCCGGACGCACTGACACTCATATATACTTACGTGCTAAAAGCACGGCAGAATCTCCAATTCTAATTATTAATATATGTCTTTGGACAACACAGGAGTATCCAGAGTATACCCATATAGACACAGGGAGGATATGCAGACCCCACACAGAAAGGAATCCACAGGAGACCACTCCACCTAAATTCCACTCCACCTAAATTCGAAGCCAGGACTTTTACACTGTGAGGCGACAGTGATTTCCACCGGGCCACCGTGATGTCTGCAAAGTATTCATTATCATTCCAAAATGCTCTTTGGAATATTGTGAAAACATACTTGATGACATGGGTTATCAGATGGCCAAACTTGTGGATTCGAAGCCAATTCGAATGCATGCTGCTAAAAGGGGGAACATACTAAACACTAATCATTTTTTTCAAAGTTCCCTTTCCACTCGAATTGTTATGCTGATTTTATTATTCACAACAAAAGCATTGTGTTAAATGAAAGAAAAATGCTAAATAGAAACACTTTCACTAGTGGCCTCAGACGTTTAGTATAAACTTTGTATATACAGTATATTTGTGTACTTTATTGGCAGCCATGCTGGTTTTGAGATTTGTGGAAGCACAACATTTACATTGCTTGACAGGCTCGTAACGACGGTCTATGACAGGTTGACCTGGGAACTCTTCCCATCCTCTGCTTGACCACGCCGGCTCAAAGCTATGTAGTGGTGCACACACACCTCTTTATCAGCCCTCTGATGCTCCTCCAGGACTCCACAGAGGAGAATATGATATCTGGCGGAAATGGCTGAGATTGCATTATGAAGGGCAGTGCTAACTTTCACCGCTCTTGAGCTATCTAAGTGCTGCGGCTGAGCCCGAAGCCTACGCTTGCTCACTGGGGGATAGGATTTCATTTCTGCACCTCGCCGATGTTTGCCAGCATCCTGCTGGGAATGGGAGCAGCGAAAGGGGAGGAAATATGACAGCGCCCATCGGCTTCGTCTCCAGGCGACAGGTCTAGGGAGGGGCAAAGCAGGAGGACCTGGTAATGGCTGCTCCTTTGAGCTCTTAAAGGAGCTCACCCACCCTCTCTCACGCCCCTGGAAAGAGGAAGATAGCGCTGAGAGCCCCTGCGAGTCAGTCTCCGGCTCAGGATGGATCCCTTGTGGCTTTCTCGCTGCACGCTGTTGGGCTTCCTGTGCACTTTCATCCTCCCAACTCGTGCCGAGTTAGATCCTGGCTCATGGAGCACAGAGCAGAGCACATGAGGAGGACCCACACATTTATGAACAGCAAAAAACAATATCTGTTAACGCTCCACAACATGAGAACTTCACATCCACTTCTTGCTTGGGATTTCAGAAGACAGACTGGACGTTGAAAGAAGACGTGGATGGTAACGGGTGGACCGGAAGCATCTGCTTTCAAAATGAGGTGTAGCTTAGTTATTTTTTCTGCTATTGGAGTGTGTGTTCAACAAGGACTGATGTTGCCTAACTAAGAGGAGCTGAGGGCCAGAGCAGCATGTACTGGAAGCCCTGTCATGTGGGAAGATGGGTCTTCGACAGCCTGCTGTGGCTTTGAATTTTTCCGGAACTACTTGGGAGGACAGGACCGCCGTAACAGGAGGGTCCAACCTGAGGTAAAGAGGGTCGTGAACAAACTTTGCTGTGTCATTACAGTTCTGCCCAGTAATGAGTGAAATAGCACCACTGCTGGCCAATGGGCTATAATTTACCATGATTTGGTCATTATTTGGCCTGCCAGCTTAATGAATTACATTTAAGTAGAAAATAACACTAACAATATGTGTCATTTAGGTTAGTGAAGAAAACTTAAGTCTCTGTGATAGGAAGTGTCCAATGACGGGATAACTAGTGGTCAGAATTACTAATATATTTTACGATGGAGATTTCCTAAATTCTAAATAGTCGAAATTCATTATTACCTTTGAGCTTAATGAATGATTGTCAGTGGTTCCCAACGTTGGGGGCTATTGCGGGAAGGGGGCATGTTTAAGCACCGCTTTAAAATTGGATTAAAGCTCACAGGGTTAAGTTTAAAAGATAAATTATGTGTAGCAAATTCATTGTATCCATAGCTTGTGGTGACTCTTAACAATCAAACTTAATTTTCTGTAGTTTTTCCAACACTGCATCTAACTACACAAATATGTAACTGTTTACTAGAAGTAATGGCCAGTCTTAGGCATTTTATAAAATTTGTTTTCAGCACACAATTTTCATCAGATAATACCTATAATCTAACAACATGAAATTCATACTAATAACATTATTACACTAAGCACATTGTACTGATTTACCACAAATATGTATTTGTACAATAAACAAATAACATCTCAAAATAGTTTAGGTTACAGAATTACAAGTTGTAAGTCATAGTTACAATATCAGAAAAACTAAGTGAGAACTTACCTTTAGGGCCTCAGTCGGTAGAGCATCAGACTTTTAATCTGAGGGTCCGAGGTTCAAGTCCCTGTTCAGGCGGCTAGTTTGTTACTTTAAGTTGGGTAACTCCGCCATCAACTGCTTTGTACAACAATGAGTCCTAGTTGGCTCCTCTGTCTTGTTTATTGGGATTGTGGTAGCCTAGCGGTTACGGCACTAGACACCTGAAGGTCCTGGGTTCAAATCCCACCTCTGCCAAGCTGCCACAGTTGGGTCCTTAAGCAGGGTCCTTAACCCACCATTGCTTGAATTGTACGAATATTTCAGTTGTAAGCCGCTCTGGATAAGGGGGTCTGCTGAATGCCGTAAATGTAAATATACTTTTGGTCCTCCTATGACCTTAAGAAGAGCCAAATGATCCAAATTCCTATTGAACATGTGACCTGTGGTGTGTTCCCTCATTTTCAAAAGCAGGAATATGATTTCTCAGGGTCCTAGGTAGTTTTTAGCAGTGTTTTGAATTATTATTATTATAATAATTATTATTTACTATACATTTACGGTTGTGTTGTATTATCTATCCGTGTGACTTCCTGGGGATAGAAATGGCACCGATTTGGTTAAATGGCTCATGTTAACAGTGATGGGAAAAGTTAGATACACAATGCTTGCCATTTGTAAAAATGTTGCTTTTAAGATGATTTGTCTCTTAGTTTGAGTTGTTCTAAAAGAAGGTACAATTTTGTATGAATTACAGTGGTGTTTAAAAACACTAAAAGAGATGTACGTGTTTGTTGGAGTGGGAGCTCAGAATTGTCTTCATATTAATATTAAGATTCTTATCTGCAAAAGGGGATAGGATTGGATTAACTGATTGATTACTTAAATGACACAGTTTCCTCTCAGCATGCTCTTAGCCTGTTACACGCTTGCTATTTAAGTACTGTTAGATGAACCAAGATGATCAAAAAGATATTTTAAAAACTGTAAACGTAATATTGTTCAAAATCATGGACATTTAAAAAATAATAAATATGATATTACTGCAGATCAACTGGTGGAGCCATTTCAGAAAGTCTTCATTGGCTTTGTTTTTGTGTCCTTATCATCCCCAACTTACAGGACAGCTGATACTATTAACCATGGTCCCGTTTACATCTCGGATCTTTTACAAATGTATAATCCATCCCTGCCTCAGGGATGCCTCAGATTGTCTCATTCCAGACTAGACTGGCAGTCCTGAGGTTTAGGCTGAGCACCGTAGGGGGTCGTTCGTTCAGTGTTGCTGCCCCTTTAATCTGGAACTCTTTACCATTTACTCTGCGCTCTGACAATTTTCTACCTGAATTCAAATCCTCTCTTAAAAACACTTTATGTAAACTTTTCCTCTTCTTAAACATATGATTTTGTGTAATGTAATTGTTGTGTATGATCCTCTTGGGTTTGTGAAAGGCGCTGTATAAGTTTAACTTATTATTATTATTATTATTATTATTATTATAGTGACATGAGCTACAGCTGAGGGAGACATTAGAGACCTGTTGTCTCTCGTCTCATGGACAGTCTATGGTAATTATGGTTATGTGTATGCACGTCAGCGCGTGTGTCATCACAGAGCCCTAGTTTGCTGAAGGAGCACTCCATGAGGAACAGCCCATCCTCGTGGCTTGCTGTGATTACTAAAGTGTCTTGTGGTGACATAATAGGACCTTAATCATAATCAGTGACTGCGTTTTGTCCTCTCCACTCTGCACTCCTAATCAAGTTCTGTTCACTATATTTGTTCATTTTTTGCCTTTCTCTCATCCTGTTTCGATCCTCTCGCAACTAACTCAGTGGTGTCTACATTTTGCTCAGCTTGCTCTCGGTTGAGGAGGCAATTATTAACAGGGGAAAACAGCTTACATCTCCTGAGGCTGGGTTCGAGACGGGTTTCGGTTTAATTTAAATTGACAGAAGAATTAAATACAGTGCATAGGGAATTTTATATAATTATTATTTTAATTTGATTCATTATAAACTGGGAAACTTTAAAGATTTCACTCATGTAGTAGGAAAAACTCACATGAGACAGGAGTTTATATATTCACTAGCCAGGCCGGGACATGTAGCAGAGTCACTGGAGCTCTGTGATGATGATGCAAATCACTGTGTATTCATAAAACAGTTCATTAGACCCAAGTTTTATGTAAGTCTGCACCAAGTAAAAGCTACAATAAGTGATCAAACTGAACAGTTCCTCAGTGGTAAGGTTATTCAGTGATGTGACTCAGTGGTAAGAGCTGTTCATGTGGACCTGTGTTTATATGAAGGTGGCACAGTGTTTTTACAGAACGCTTGAATGGATTGGGTTACAACAAAAGATTTGAACTTTCTGTGTTGATAACTTTTAAACCGCAAGAGATATTGCAAATCAACATGACCACCTTCCCATTGGGGAAAAACTTGCCCTTGATACAATATGGCAGCTTTTGAGATGGTGGCCATGCTCTGGACATAGCCTCAAAGATAGCCCCTCTCACCCATTATTTGCTGGGGTATTCAGATATGTCATTTTCCCTTTTGTTTCTGAAATAATAGGCTGCCCTGTGCTTTTCGACACACGCTGTATATTAAACTTTTTACGATACGTTCAGTTTATGATGGGTTTGTCGGAACAAATCAGGGAGTACATGTTCATCTACTTCCAAACGACTACATGAATATTGCAATGTCTGGTCAAGATCCATTCGTGTTTTACAGAATGTTAAGCGGGTGATAGGTGGTGCGTACCTGTACTGCGTGCTATTCAACACAGAAATACTTCATTACATGGACCCTTTGTGGTACATTTCTCCTTCACTGCAGAGCTTCCATTCATCTGGTTTCCGTGGGCTAATACTTATTGCTATTTTAAAACCTTAAGGCTTTATTAATATTCATCCTATATACCTCCTCCTTATTTAAGGTGAAAGGCTTGATGAATGTCAAGTAGTCACTTCACTATCAACTAAAGCTCTTCTATAATATGTAATGGACTCTTAAAGCATGATGGTAATGATGTGCAGTATTTCCCTGATTACTATGAACAAACATATTAATATCTTCGGCTACTGCGGCAAGTGCGGCTTCTAATGCACATTATGAATCATCATGTACAAAGTAGTTTGTACACAATGCTGTCTACGTTTCTGCCAGTGTGTACAGGTTCTACAGAGGAGGTGTGCTGCAAAGGACAATTTCTATTTTGGTTTTTTGAGGTGGCTTGTGATTCATATTCTGGAGGAACCCCTCTGAACTGTACAGTAAACAGGGATTCTAATCACAGCTGAAAGGCTCATTTGAAGCTAAATATGAATTTGAACCTGTGACATTGACAGAGCAGGTGTTAAAACTGTTAACTCGGAACAGGAAAAGAACCAGAGAAGGAAAAGAGGAGCAAGAGGGAGTAGAGGAGGGCTCTAGAGGCAGCAGAACAGAAGGTAGAAAGTAAATCAGGAGTAGAAGAAATCTAGAGAAGTCCTGCAGGGCAAAGGGCCGAGAGTTAGCAAAGGAGAAGGAGGGAAGCAGCAGTTAAGGATAAGTAAGAGTACAGAAAAGGAGGTACACAGGGGCAGCAGTAGAGTTCAAACAGAATGGAAGCAGCAGAAAGTGCACCAGCAGAAGAGGCAACAGAAAGGATGCAGAATAAAAGGAGAGTAAGCTGTAGTGAATGAAAACTAAGAAGGAGGCAGCAGGTACTGGTTCCAGCCCCACTTCAGCATCACTTTACTGGTTTTCATCAACAGAAACCAGTCCCACTATACCCAAATTCCAAAGAGGACGGATCCCTTTTTGAGTTTTGGTTTCTTCCTTACCATGCTTGGGGAGTTTTTCCTTTTCACTGTCGCCCTAGGGTTCCTCAATTTGGAATTGGTCTTATGAGATAATAAAATGTTATAAAACAGATTTAAGACAATTCCCCATTGTAAGAGGAGCTATATATATATATATATATATATATATATATATATATAGAGAGAGAGAGAGAGAGAGAGAGAGAGAGAGAGAGAGAGAGAGAGAGAGAGAGAGCAATAATGCATTGATCGTGCTTACTACTAAGACGCTCCGGCTAAGAGCATCTGCTAAATGCTGTAAATGTAAAATAAGTACAGTTCCTGCTACAATCTCGTAGCTGGTAACTGATAGACTCAATAAGGGAAAAACAATAAAAAATTAATACAGTAGTATTGTAGTAGTATTGTATTGTATAGTAAATAAGTGAACTCCCGGTTGTCTTCCACATCTGGGCTGATGTCAATTACTCCAAGTCATTCACTGCTCCTAATGGGTCTAATTTCCGTAATAACATGCAGTTATTACGAGACAGCAGTGCTCTTGAAAAATATCTCCTCCAATGTGAAGAAGACGCGCTGTAGCGAAAGCTTATTAATTTTAAGATAAAATCAGAATTGAGAACAGGTTTATGAAACTGTGTGAGTGCACCGAGCCTAATAAAATCAAAGCACCTGCAGTTCATTATATTTGTGACTAATCAATTGATGAGCATGTGATTATTCAGTAAACAGATAATTGCATAAATATGGCAAAGACAGAATCACTGGATTCTTTTGATTATTTTAGCACGTATGGCTTCTTAACAGTGATGGAGAGGTCTGGTTCTTTCACACCCCCTCATTATGTCCATGTGTGGAACTGGACCACAGCTGTGGCTGGAAGCTGAAATGTAATCCCAATGTTATTTTTTGCAATGGCTGGACAAGTGTCTAAAGGGTAATGGCGTTCTGACTCGATGGGATGAGCTTTGCAGCTGGATGTGCTGCATCCTGGCAACGCATACACTCCGAGTCAAAATCACAAATGCACACACACACACACATACTATCATTCTCTCTCCCCATCTCTCAATCTTTCTGTTTGCCTAGATCTCTTTCTCTTCACCTTAAGTTCGCTCTCATTCCATGTCTAGAGGGAAACACTTCACACGACACCAATACTCCATCACATACCTACGAACACGTCCATATAAATACAACCACCACAAAGCCAAGGGCTTTGGTTCATGAAATCGTTTCACACATTTTATCATGGAAGCTGAAAACCAGCAATGAATGATCCATCTGTGTTCTGAATGCAAATTAAAATCAACTTCAATCATTTAAAATTAACTTCTAGCAGTACGTTGATTTTGCAGTTACAATAATAATAATACAAAAGGTGTTTCTAATTCAAAGTAAATGCTGTAAATGTGACACATCCAATGTTATGCTTGGATTGATAGTGCACTTTGAGATGTGGTCTTGTTTTACTAGTCTACAAATCTCATTCACTAGCTTCCCTTCTTTTTAAAAGCT
>JAUZSV010216443.1:0-12594 GCA_034780495.1 Parotocinclus cesarpintoi
GTACGTTCGCTATACGTGTAAATCGTACAATAAAGATTTAATAAACATTTAATATGTTACATAGCACGTCCCGTCTTTATCATTTAATCAGACCAGCCGGTTATTAGGACCAAAACGACCACGTCCTGATGTGGTCCCATTAACTGGATTCAACTGTACTTGTTTCTACACTCATTGTCCATTGCATCACTTTTACTTAAGAAATAGATGCACTTTGTAGATCTACAATTACAGACTGTAGTCCATCTGTTTATCTATAGGCTTTGTTGGTCCCATTTACTATTGTTATCTAAAGTTCAGCACACCCACAGGACCACCACAGATCAGGTACTAATTGGGTGGTGGATCATTTTCAGTACTGCAGTGATACTGATGTGCTGGAAGTGTGTTAGTTTTTGAACACCTCAGTGTTAATGTTGGACTGAAAATAGTCCATGCACCAAAAATGTCCAGACACCAGCATCCCGTGAGCACTGACTGGAGAATGGATTTCAGAATGCCTGCACAAAACATACAACAACAGATGAACTACTAAGAACAGGCACCTCACGATTCGATTTCAATTATGGGGGCAGCAATTTAATTATTCATCAATGAATACATTAACAATGCATCTTTTTTTTTTTTTATTCCTCATAGTGATTCCATGACTTTAATTTTGGTCTCATTGCAGATTGTGGGGATCGCCATGTCAGTAATGCTGGTCTTACACCAAACAACAGTTCAGTCGATTTTACTGTCTGAAATTGAACACATTTACATTCTTGAGTCCTGCTTAAGATGCATGACACTAGAAATAACTATCTGAAGTTGATCTTTTTCCCATCTTGACAGTCCGATAAAATCAATCGTGGTAGCTGATTTAATAATGGAAATCCTTCATTTTATTGGGCTACCTTTACTTCTAGATGGTGCTCATGTGGGGGTCCTCACCATTAGAGACAGAGTAAAGGGGACTAAAAAACAGTCCAATACAGACTGTAACTGTAGAAAGTGCATCTATATGGTAAGTGGAACTGATTATCTGGACGAGTGAAGAAAGAAGATGGGAGTATACATTCTATTTTTATGCAAAATAAATTAAAATACAAGCTTTAAACGTCTAAGGAATAGCCTGAATCCACCGCCTGGTCAATGAATTCCGACTTGCCAATACAAATTTTATATAAAGACTACATAAACTTCAAATCACAAACACTTCACAAGCAGTTTTTGGAAGTGTAGACCAACCATTGAAAGGACAAGTTATACAGATGTAGTGCTTAATTTAAAACCAGGTTTGACTAAAAGAATTCTACATAAATCAATATTTTGCATCAGTCCTTACTTCACTTAGACACAAGCTGAGCAAGAAAACTTTTCCTCGCAGTACAGGAAAATCTGTCAAGATTACAGAGTACAGATAGGGTTAAAAAGTAATCCATAAGTTTGAATAGTGTGAGCTCAAGATTTGGAAATGAAGTACTACTAAAACAGTGACTCATTTAGAGCAGAGATTCCTTATTCATGGAAGAGATAATCCTGGTCCTGGAAAACTTAATCTGTTATGTCAAAGTGGCTTGACTTTGTCATGTCAGTTTATGTTCTGGAGAATGCGGCTGCCTAGTGGTTAAGGTACTGGACTTTGGACCTGAATGAACCTGATGGTCCTGGATTCAAATCCCATTTCTGCCAAGCTGCCACAGTTGGGTCCTTAAGCAAGACCCATAACCCAACATTGCTTGAAATGTAAGACTGTATCAGTTGTAAGTCGCTCTGAATAAGGGTGTCTGCTAAATACTGTAAATGTAAATGTGATTGCAGCCCAGTGAAGCATGGTCTTAGCACCAATATTCTGTCACCAGTTTGTTACCTCATTCAGGGTTCACACAGTTCACCAAATCTCCATAGAGCTTATCCACAGTGCTATAAGGATAAGATAATTATTCCAGACATATCTCTGAAGTAACGTTATCAAAGGACGTCTGTCTTTATGACAGATTAAATCAGGATAAGATATCCCTCTCTAAATGACAGAGGTGGGGGTAGTTAATGTTTGGATTCCGATATTCTAAGCCATTATCTTCAGCTCCCTTTAAACTCCTTTAAACTTAGACAATAAAGATGAGCAAACTTACTGTGACTCATCGTTCATTTGGAAACTGTTTCACTTGTTAGGGTATGTTACTGTAAAATGTTCTTCATCTTCCTATTTCTCATATCCATTTTCTGTAAGTTGAGGAAGGAAGGCCCTGACATTTATTTTCTGCAAGTGCATTGATACACCTGGTCAAGGGAGGCATGCTAAATAAATCTAATAAAGATTAACAGCCAATCAATGTAGCACTGAATTTCCTGAAGCTTAAGTTTAGAGGCTCCTATAGGTTGCTAAAACCTTTCAACACAATATGGTCAGTGATAATAAAAAACAGTAAATACCATTTGTTTATTAGAATCATCATTACTGGCTACAACAATTTCTGACTAGCTTTGTCACCAAATAAATAATTTGAAAGCTTAACTTGAAAACTGGTACATTTTTAGCATCATAGACCTCATAAGCTGCTCAAATTGTTTATAAATCTTAATTTAATCTGCGTGCCAACATTTACATGAATTTGTCATTTTAAGCCAGTACTGCAAAACTCTTATTAATAAGCAATACAGACAAACGTGTCTGGACACCCCTTAAAAGTTTTATTATTATTATTGTCAGCGTAACAGTACTACAGAGATTTTACTGATGCCTGATGTTTGGGGAGGGAAATGGGGAGGACATGCAGACGCCATGCAGAAAGGACTCAGACCACTCCACCCTGAGATTGAACCCAGGACCTTCTTGCAGTGAGGCGGAGATGCTACCAACTGAGCATTTATTTCTGTATTCTTCATTGACAAACACTGACCTCAGTTACTCGCAATATGACATGCATATGTTACCACCTTCACCAAGCCAGATCTTCTATCTTCAGCTTTGCTTAAAGTCCATAGCTAACTGGTATTCCAACTTTGATTAAGAGCCTGGCTGGCTTGCACAGAACCTCAACTCCATCAGAAAAATGCACTGGACCACCAACAGTGAGCCAGGGTCAACAGCTTGCCTCACAGTCATGTTACAAAATCCAGTGGAAACCCCGTTTACAACAATAAAGTCCTTTGTCATACCCATTTTTGAGTATCAACATGCTTCTGTCTAGATTGTGTTTTTAACTTGAGGGTACCACTGCTCCTACACAGTAATGCATGCATAAAGCCCTGTCTTTGAAATTATCTGGAATGCTGTCATTCATGTCTTAACACCAAACATCAGTTTCTGACCTCACTAATGCTATTTTGGTGGAATGGAAGCAAATCCCTGTATTCACATTCTTTAATGTAGTGGAAGGCCTAACCAGAAGACTAGATGCTTGAGAATGGGTTCACTTCGAATGAATTTCCATTGGAATTCCCATTGTTTAACAAGCATACATTGGTGTTCAGGTGCATAAAATACACCGTTAATCTGCTGTTAAGCAAAATAGCCATACTCTTTAAAGGTGTGAATTAAGAAAACAAAGAGCCTGTAAATAAGTTACTAAAAATAGACTGAGAATAAAACAATAACAATAACAGGTGAGTCTGGTAATTATCCTGTATATATACACACGTCTGGTAATTATCACATTACACAATAACCTCACGTCTCCCCATACAAATCTAATTTTGCAATCCTGGATGGGCTGGACATCAAAAAAGATCAATGCTGGGATGCGAGTTGTGAGGTGATGTGAGCATTAAATGGGAGTTAAATTAATTACACATTTACACACACTTTAAAATATAATCAAATACAACAAAATAATTATGAGTAAAACTCTCAGATGTGTGTGTAACTGTGTTGTATCATTAACTAGAAGAAAGTAAATGCAAGTCTAAAAAAATGGTACAACCAACAGGCTATGCCTGATTTGGCATTCTTTTTTCTTTCATTTGTCCGAGCTAAGCGTTTTAAAATAACAACAGTTTCTATGTAACTGCTCTGGCTCCAGTGTTATCTTAGCCAGTCAGGTCTCCACTGACGCTGGTCTGCTTTCACCAGACTTGATTACATACTAAAAAAAGATCATTCTTATCATTTAGACTACTAGCCTTGTATACAGAATGAAATGGATAGGAAATAGTTCTCAGGCCAGGGATTGCAGATAAAAACCTAGACACAAAGTAAAGCTTTGGTTTAATGCAACGAGCCAAGGCATTAGGTCTCTCTGACTTTTTAAAATTACATGGCTAAAAAAGAAATACTTGCATGTTAGGATAATTAGGTCAAATATAATTCAAATGCAATTGTCTCTAAAATGGTCTGGGTATAGTAGAAAATATATGTGTATCAAAGATGCATAACAAATCAAAACAACAATAAACCAAATATAACATTTCCTTTCATCCTACGGTATAAATTAGTCAGAATAATCAAATACACAGAAAAAGCATACCAATTTACATAAAAAAAACAACTATTAACATTACAGATATCTAGCATACAAGAATATTTATACACATTTTCCCCACTGACTCCATTTCATAATAGGGTATTCCAGTAATATCTCCAGTGTCCCAGTGTGCATGCAGAGTTTAAACACTTCTGTTTTGTATTAAAGTTGAGAAAATATTTTACATTCCAAATCATTTTCTTAGCACAATAAGTTTAGTGGAAGTTTAAATTAATGCCAGTACTTAAAACAAAATAACAATTTCTCTTTGTAAATAAAAACAAACAAGATAACAATGGCCAGTATTACAAATGTGAAGCATTTTTTTTTTTCTATCCCCTTTGCAAATGAATTTTATAAAAGGTATAACGCATTAAATATGATCCTTTTCAGATGTCAATGGGAATAAAATTAAGCCAACTGTCACATACCGTGTTTTACATTAATATACTGAAGCTTTATAAAAGCCTTACTGTAATTCTCATATAGTACACTCTAATAGTAGTTCTGTTTAATCGGTGATGTGAAGAACCGCTGTGACCGCACCGATACGTTCCAAACTCACAGCTATGCTAACTTTACAGCTTTGGTGGTAGCAAAAACATGTTTTGATAATACTAAATATTTTTTTTGTAATAGAAACTTTTATTCTGTATATTTTTTTTTTAGTTAAACTTCTGTCTAAGGTTATTGTAAAGCTTTAAAGTAGACCAATATATGTCATTATATTGAAAAATACACTGCTCGCAACAATTAGGGGATAATTCATTAAGGGATATTTTATTTGAAAGTATCCCCTAATTTTTATGAGCAGAATATATTAAATATCAGTCCACTAAAATTGTTGCATTATTTCAATCAAATCACAGCCTCAGCAGTTCCACTGTGAAGCAGTAATCACAATATCGCATTGTCCATTATGTAGCCCTATTCCCTAGGGTGCCATAAGATTTTAGACTGCTATATGAGTTTTTGAATGTGATGTCTGGTAAATGCAGAATCCTGCTGAGTAAATCACCATTGTTAAAAATACTTTAATATAGAACAGGAGAGTAGGAATTACTTACAGATGTCCACATTTTACTTTCTACAGTAACTTGAATATAGTTTTTCCACTACTATTACAAAGTACATCAAGTAACTTGCAATAAAAAGAAAAATAAGGCGGGCAAGATTTTTTTTTACATGTTTAATTATGATGATGATGATTATGTTAAATGTATTGAAAGACAGTTTAATAAATACAGACCAGTCAAAATGTCTGATGCATTCTCCAAAGATAACAGCAAACCAACAGACACCAACTTGTATTTGGGAAGCTACACTCAGCGTTAAAAGTGGCTGCTGCTGTCCCGCATTGGCATTTTGCTCACAGGTGAGGCACTGGAGCTCAGTGTAATTTGATAGGCCTGGCACACTGATCTGTCCCCAGTTGCTGAATGTTATGAATAATGAACGCGCTCTGTGTCATGCCAAGGCAGTTCAAGTGTCACATTTTAACAGATGAAACGTGTAATTAGCCAACCTATTTATACAGAAGTGCACAATACTCTAGAAGATCAACCGTGCCTTTCTGGAAATTCTGGTATATGACCAGTACAAAAAGAAGAAACATAAAAAGCTGTCAGTTCTTAATATAAAAACAAAACTTGAAGCTTACCACTTACTATATACAGTTGATTCCGGTTAAATGGACCACCGGTTAATGGGACAAGCTGTTTATTCGGACAAAATCCTAAAGGACCGAAACAATTCCTATTATATACGTGTAATGTTATTCGTTTATTTGGACCAAAATTCCGCTTAATCGGACCAAAGAACGTGTACAGTATGTAATATCCGTGCATAAACTCTTCGTCTCTGGCATCATTACCCGGAAACTCCCGAGTTTCTCCCAAGCCCTCTACTGCCACCTGCAGCAATTTGCCTAACATTTTCATTTACTACCAAAAAAGAAGCCACAAGTCGCCACTTGGCCACAGCGAATTCACACTGGATAAGTTTCTTCAAATGTTGACTGGAATTTTGTAAGAACTTGTTTTTTACAGTATTATGCTTCGCATGCTGAGTACCTATGCATTGTTCATTGAAAAATAAATTTGCAAACAAGTTTTTTTTAAACGATCTACAACACAAAGTTCGTAAGCAACAGTAGTTCTTGTTGGTACGTTCACTATGTGTAAATCGCACAATAAAGGTTTAATAAAATGTAATATTTTACATAGCACGTCCCATCTTGTAACATAGGGCATGTTCGATTAATCGGACCAGCCTGTTATTAGGACCAAAAAACGATGGTGTCCGGATGTAGTTCGATTAACTGGAATCGACTGTATTAAGATTTTAGTTTTGAATGCATAGAGCGTGGTGGTTATGTTTACTTTTTAAAGTTACATTTAGTAGAATATAACATTTGTTTTATAGATTTTATAATTCTACGTTGTCCCTGTTTGTTTGATGATCTAAACACCCAATATAATTATGATTGTTGTTCATCATCCACTTAGTAGTAATTAATGTAGTGGTATGTTTATATAGTAAGCCATGATCAAATGCATACAGTAGCTGCACCCCAGCCCACCCCAGTTCACAACCAATATGTTAAGACCCCTCGCAAACTTAAAATTGTCTTTTATAATGCATCTATACATTTTTCTAATTTGCTATCAGTTATTTAGTAGACTCCCTCATTCATAACTGCTTCAATCAGTTGTGGCGGGTTGGATATGAAACCTCTTGTCCCTTCTCCAGTACTTTTCAAGCACTAGACCACCACATTGCCAAATTGTTTATTTCAAGGCACCAAAGCTTGATTGCAATGCTCAGTTAGCTCAACTGAGGATTTAGGAACTTCCTACAGTGCCCTGTAGTGGTGGTGCTGTCTCTTAATCATTATACGTTAACCTCCACACCTTCACCATCCCAAAAACTACATCAGTGCATGACATTTCTCAGGTGGAGCGAGAGACCTGTTAAGGGTCTGAAACAGCAGAGTGGGTGAACAGGGTCATGGGCCTCTCCCTCACTGGCATTTTAAGATTGTTTGGCTGAACCACTGAACCAGTTCAGATTCACTTTGTACCTTGGGTCACAGGTCTCTAAGGTTAAGCTAACACTGGTTTGACTGATGTGGAGATAAAAGGGAAACCATTATTGGTCTGGATCAAAGTCTAAAGTTTGTTGTTTATGATAATTATTCATACCTTTCCTTATCTGGAAGAATTACAGTTTACTCAGTCCTGTTTTGAGACAATGGAAGCCTGCGCTTTTTATAGTGATGTTTACTTTTATTGTTTGCATTCCTTTTGAGCCTTCTCTTTGGTGATCTGCTTGTGTTCCCTTTGACCCGGTTTCAACTCTGCTTCGTCTCTCTCAGTTTGCCTCATTCATTGCCATCTGATGACCTTTGTAACAGTTTGATTGTTTACTTGCTTGTTATTGCTGTCAAACTGTTTGAACAACCAGTGCTCCTGGTGGAAATGCGGCTTCGGGGGCTCAGTAAGGGCCTGCTGCTGGAAACCAATCCCTGGGTTTGAATTCTGGCTTGGTTTTTCAACCTTGTGATGGACGAGCACATGTGAATGACCCTCCAGAATATGTTAGCTAAAATACTAGGCTTTCACTTGAGGTTTCTAACCTTTTCCCATGTCTGCTACGCCTTTAGATTCACGAAACCATTGAGACTATCAACCAGCTGAAGACGCAGAGGGAGTTCATGCTGAGCTTCGCCCGTGATCCTCAAGGCTTCATCAATGACTGGCTGCAGTCCCAGTGCAGGGACCTCAAGGTGACACTGTGTATAGTAGCACTTACATTTGAATGGAAGCTCTAGACTCCTCCCTCTGCTCAGTCAGGGTGCTGATGGATTAGTCTCATGATTTTGCTCAGCTGTTTTTTGGTGCTTTGCCAATCGCAGGCTGACTGGACTCCTAATGACATTGGGGTGCATGAAAGGGACCCGTGGCTGTTGATCCACAAAAAAGCTGAGCAACCATTCAGTTTAGTAAATAATTGCTTAGTCTTAGGTCTGTGCTTGGTCCTACAGAATGGGAAGTTTGAGAGCTGTAGGCACGATGCTAGGCCGTGGGTGGATCAGTGAAGCCTATAAGGCATAAAAGCACATAACATAGCTTAAGTGCTGTGCAAAAAAAATAGGCCACAGTTAGATTTTCCTCTTTGGCAATTTTATAGATCATTATATTATTATTTGATTATATTACGTATCGTACAATAAGTGTGATATAATTGTTATATGATTCAGAAAAATTGTGACCTCCCCTTACACTTGAGCATTAACAGCATCTGGCAGCTCTTCTTTAATCCTTCTACAGTCTAAAGAAGTTTGAGGAATGGTTGTTTTGGAAGAGTAGTAGCCCAGGAGGAACAGGGTGAAAAGGCTAAGATATTTTAAGGATCAGAGGAAAGTAGTATTATGGACTGAAAAATCATTGACAATGTGCTGTATGCGCATTATACAATTGCTAAAACTACAAATCTAATGGTAACCCGAGACACTATGTAGTGTATATATAAATAAAATGGGTCATCAACATGGGTTTTTTTTTAATTGATGGTATTGGGTGGTATAAACCAGCCTACACTCTAACATTTGTTTATTGTGTATATAAACATCTATCACCTTGTAAGGCAGGGAATCACAGATTTCTTCTAGTTAATCACTCATGGTCTCGCGTTCCTGTGTCATATGCAGACGATGACTGATGTGGTAGGCAACCCAGAAGAAGAGAGAAGAGCTGAGTTTTATTTCCAGCCATGGGCTCAGGAGGCAGTGTGTCGCTACTTTTACTCCAAGGTGAGCTTTCGTTTATGTACCTTGGTTCCCTGGTGTTGATTTAAATGTTTTGTTTTTTTTTTTAAACCTGAGCTGAGCGGTATGACAAAACAGCCATGGTGCATTAATAATGTGACTCCTCAAATTTCTGCTTCATGTGCAGGATTTATTTCCTTTAACAAGCACCAGAGTGGCTTTTGACCTTGAATTGCATTGGATTGAATGTAATTACAAATGTGAACATTTTGACACATGTGAATCCAGAACTTATTTATTTAGTATGATTTAGTATTTATTTAATGTATTTATAGTTTGAGGGGCGGCTTGGATTGACTGTAATTAAAAATGAAGCCATTTCTATATTATAAATGGGCTATTCCATTACTTTTCATCTCTCGATTGTATTATCACGTCAGCTTAAAAAGCTAAAAACTGAATATCTCTGAAATGTTGTTGGCAAATGAATTGATCATAACAATTGAGAAAGGTGCTATATAAATTAAACTTATTATTAACAGCCCCATCCATGTCATCAATTGCCAATTACACTGAAAGGTTTTTTTTTTTATACTTTTGAAGATCATTCTAGTAATGCACACCCCCACCTCCTACGAGTCTCTTATTTCATCCATTTTAATAGCTTGGCCTAAACCATAATTCATACCCATGTATTTAAGGGTTTTTAGCACACTGTTTTATTTTCAGGTCCAGCAGAGGAGACAGGAGCTGGAGCAGGCACTGGGAATCAGGAACACATAAGCAGAAATGAACAGAGGGAACAGAAGAGACTTTTGGGGTAGTGGAGTTGGACTCATCTCGTCTTTGGTTCCTAATCAATGACACTAAGCTACGTTTCTTTCCTGGTGGTTAGATTAGCATCAGCCTGAACAGGAAGGCTGACCCTTGTAGTCTCTTCTGCTTTATGTCCTCATAACCTATAGATGTTTGGGTCAAAATGGCTGCCTCTCCCTCCTAAACATCCAGAGCTCATCCCAAACATTGTAGAAGGATAAGATCTTGCAACCTTGTAGCTATAAAGGAAGTAGGTTTATTGACCTTTCAACTGGGTGCATGTACAAACAAGCGAGGACGATACGACAAAAATGTCACTACACTTATACATGGAACTGGAAAGCATGGGTGGAGTTTTGTACAGCTACACAAAACTTCCATAAATGGAGAAAATAGTCTGTATGTTACACATTTAGCGATTGGCTGGAAGAATAAGCTGTCCAATCACAATACAGGCCAGTTGGGAAAAAATCTGGCAGAAGTATGAACCCTAAACCTTTTCAGTCTCAGTCTCCCAGTTTATTATTCCCTGTTAGTGTAGCTACCAGTTTGGCTGAAATCAATCAGACGTCACGAAGAAGTGTCTGTGTCTCGGTCTCCCCCAAGCATAGCATTGATATACATATAATACAGTTTTGAGTTATAACTGTAGGTCAAGCTTTTCTGGAGAAAGAAAAGGGTCATATTACTGAGAAGAAGAAAAAAAGCTACGCCCTTTTTATTGATTGTTTTCTAAAAAATGCAGATAGAACTGTCCAAGCAGTTGGTGGTGGTTGTTGGGATTTTTTTTCCCCTATTCTTGTTTGCCTATTCTCTTCCTTGAGCATAGCATATATGGATGGATGGATGGATGGTAAAATGGATGGGTTCTACTGTAGATTGGACAGCTGTTATGGAGAACAAAAAGGGTCATGTTCCTGAAAAACACTGCTCTCCATTTTTATTGGCCATCGGCGAGACCGTTCAGCCTGCTGTCCAAGTAGTTGGAGGGGTTGTGTTTTGTTTTTGTGTGTTGTTGTGTAGTGGCACCCACAGGTCACAGCTGATTCTGAATATGGTGTAATTTTTTATATTTAGTTAATTGTTGGGTTCTACTGCAAATGAACTTGTAAGCTGTTATGGAGGACGAAAGGGGTCATATTCCTGCAAAAACACAAAGGCCTTTTTATGTTATCTGCTATACAATTTAGACATTACTGTCCTTGCAGCCATAAGTTGAGACTCAATTTAGTCCTGTAGCTTACTAACCGTGTCATCTCAGTCTCCGACTCTACATATAGTACTCTTGGAGATCAGAGATTCTTTGTGGTTATTTCTTTGCGTATCGTCCTTCCTTATGATGTTCTGACAGAACTGGTGATGCAAACCAGTGAGTCCTTCAGACGCTAGCTCCTTCACCCTACATAAGGTTTAAAGAATGGTCCTGTTCTAGTATCACACAAATGACTTGAGAGTTTAAGCCTGAATTCCTGACTGACATTACCTTGTTGTTATCTTATACCAAGGTGTTTGATGTGAAGGTTGTGGGGCCATTGTGGGGTTTTTTTGTTGTTATTTTTTTGCATATACTAGCTAATTGTCTTGGATATTTTTATCAAACTGATTATACTGTATAAGATTAGTTAGGTTTAGATCAATATTAAGTAGATTAGTACCTCAGCTCTACAAAGCGTAACTAGGCATTAAAGATTTCAAGACTCAACGCTCGCCTCTTTTCTCCACTGATGCACACTCCCTCTATGAAGGACACACTAAGAGCTATGACTGCAGCCACTAATGATCTGTAATCAAGTTTTGATGAATTCTTTAGCTGAAGAAAGTCACATACTTGGGTTGTGGGGGGGGGTTAAATGGTCAGCATTGTGTGCATCACTTTTCTTCCCCCTCAAAAAATATTTTGAGCGATGTGCTATTTTTCCTTTAATGGACCAAACTTGTTTTATTGTGCCACCCTTATAATAAAGTTCACCTTATATTAACGTATGGGCTTCTTCTGTATCGTGTCATAAAACAGTACAGTAAATACTTCGGTCACTTAGTTTTAGCAATGCCATAATGACTATACTTTTTCTCAGTTTCTTTATTAGAATACAACCAAAAAGTACAGGAAAGCCTGGTAAGTACGTGGATGAGACAGACTGCCTCAGAATACCAGGTGCTTCCTGGAGTGGCTCTGTGTTGGGCAAAATATTTGCCGATATGCATATCTTTTACATTATTCTAACTGTTATTATTTATTTAATTTTATTATTAATGCGATCGTAACCGAGTTAACATCTAGGCCACCCAAAGAGAGCGGGTCCCTTTTTGAGTCTTGGTCCTCCCAAGGTTATTTCCTTACAAATTTTAGGGAGATTTTCCTTTCCACTTTTGCCATTTTAAGATTATATAATGTTGTAAAGCTGCTCTTGGGCAATGCTTCATTATGAAAAGCCCTATAGAAATAAATGACTTGACTCTTTAAATGACTTGACTCACTTGAGCAATAGCAGCATCTGGCAGCTTCTTCAGGGTGTTGTGTTGAGCCATCTACAGTCTGATGAAACTTGATAAGCAATGAGG
>JAUZSV010216554.1:0-12593 GCA_034780495.1 Parotocinclus cesarpintoi
GGGGAGAAACTCGGGAGTTTTCGGGTAGCGATGCCAGAGACGAAGAGTTTCATCACGGATATTACATACTGTGGTCCTATTAAGCGAATAACATTACACGTATATAATAGGATTTGTTTCGGTACTTTAAGATTCTGGTCCTATTAACCGGACTCGACTGTACTTGTTTACTGTTTATACACTATATTAAACAACATATATATCATATTTTTACAATATAATACGATGCCTTTGAGTGCCATAGTCACCAAGATTTTATCCTAAGTTTATGGGCCACTGTTGGAACCCTGGGGTCCATGGAGCACAGGTTAAGATACTTAACATGAAATTAATTCACAGGGCTTTTAAAGACACCGATTTTCGGTGTTAAAAAAGTGTTAACCATCGTCTTTCTGTTCTCCTTTGTTTCAGAAATCTCCATATCCGTCCCTTTCTTCACGGGGACGTCATACTTGGAGCTTCGGGCCTTTAGTTCTTCAGGTCCAGACTTTGAGAGTTCGTCCTCTGAAAACACAGGGAGCGTTTACCTCGCAGTTCAAGCCAGGTCTGCCCAAGGAACAATACTCTACAGTGAGTATATTTAACCCAAATCACCTCAGAACTGGATTCAGGATTCAGTGAATGCCATTTTGATTATTTCTTTTTCACTGTTACATCTACGGTGCTGTACTCTTAGTGCAAATAAGTCCGCACGGGTCTTTAAAAGGTTAGTAATGACAGCCAACCGAAAGGAAATCAGGAACTGAATCCTCAGCAGCCAGGTATCAGTGGTATCTCTGCCCCTTCTGTAACAAAATACGTAGCTTTAAAAGGCTACGGATCAGTCCATGATGTTCAGGACTTCCTCCCGATCCCGTTTTACCTTAGAAACCTTTTAAGGACCCGAACAATGCGTCGTTGCCGAGAAGGTCGACAGAGATGACATTCATTAGCCGCATTCATTCAGAGTGGAACTCGGAGTTCGTAGGACCGACATGCTCTTAACGAACTCTACATTTCCATGGCTACCCCCGGGGGCGCCTGGGTGCAAAAACAAGCCTGCTGTTGACATTTGAAGACTTGTTCGGGGGCGAGCGCTACGAGCCCGTTACAAGTCAGGGAGAAGCCGGAGGACTTTTAACATGTTTCGGGGGGAACAACTAAAACGCATAAAGACGTTAGGAGTACGACAGGCCGCATTGAAACGTTGTATGGCCGGAGAGAGCCTGGTTGCCAATTGGTTTGGTTTGCTCCTCGGTTAGATTGGCGGCCCCGAATTCAATAAATAATATAAACAATATTAAACAAAAAAAAAACAATCCCGTGTAATATTTACTTTATTAAAGACAAAGTAGAGCAAGCCTAGGGCGACAGTGGAAAGGAAAAACTCCCTAAAATGGTAGGAAGAAACCTAGGGAGGAACCAAGACTCAACAGGGGACCCATGCTCCATGGGTGGCCTAGATGTTAAACAAATTAATAGAAAAAAAATTGCAAATAAACTAAATTATAAAACAAAATACAATAGAAAATGAGTCCTTAGTGGGAGGTCCTTGGAGGCACATTGTCTCCTAATGTCCAACCGATTTAGGGAGTTCCTGCCCTCTGGTGGGACCTGCCTCCGACAATCAGAGCGACGCTCAAAAACGGAGAACGAGGATCAAAAACGGGGCCGGCCTTTGGATTCGGGAATCAACCTTTTGAAAAATCCCCGGAATGCGCCGAAAGAAAAGTTCTCCTAAACCGTAATTGCGTTGTTTGTCACTGTCGAGTAAAAATGTTTTTTTTCCGTGAATCGGTTATTGTCGCTGCCCGTCGAGGCTTTAGCAAAACACCGGGATCTAATAAATGGCTTCGGAACGCTCACTTTTAGGGCGCCCCGTTACATTTGTTTTCCTTAAATCGTTCCCAAAACCGGGCGTCGACTCCGACTTTTCAACACAGCCTCCACCCGTAAGAACCGCCCCGGGCTGCAACCTGACATTTAAACAACCCCATATCCGGAGGAGCCGAATCCATAAATTGATGGGCGCGGACGGGCCTATGGGTGGGGCTCGGGCCAGCGTTATCGGGATGAGATGCCGCTTGATGTCGACTTGGCAAATTCATTTTTACCCCCCTGTCAGATTAGCCGCATGAATGCACCTCGGCTGCCACCGGACGGATGACAGCGTTTATCTGGCGTCGCTCGCTGTCAGGCGCCTCGTGAATCCTTTTTCATAGGGGCCGTGTTTGCCTTGTTATTGCCGTTCCCTCTCTCTCTCTTTGCTGTCAGCGTTGGGGCTGGAATTTAATTTGCCGCCACCCCCCCCATCCCCCCCCCCCGTTTTCCCTCGCCTTGTCCTCGTGATGGGCTGTGGAAACTTACGAGCGAATGAATCAAGCTCGCTCTCGCAATCACTAACGAAAGGGTATTTTGACGAAAAAAAGGCGAGCGATTGATGAACGATTGACCGATAAGTCGATTAAGGAGACAGGGGGCGTACTATTTGCAATAGGACAGGCACGTAAACTTAGTGAGAACAGAAGGGTGAGCGCAGGTCTTTTAAGGTAGTGAACTTTGGAGGGAGCGACGGACTTTCCGCTCTTAAGCTCTTAACTCGTGCCTCTGCTCGTGGATTTGCAGCCCTCCAACGGTTTGTTTGCAACCGAGATCGAAGCAGAACGCTAATAATGTGCTGGCGGAACATAAATCAGTTCCCTTTAGGATTCTATAGATTCCAGAGCAAGGTTCTAATAATGTAAAATATTCTTCAACCCCTCCGTCTTGCTCTCTTTGTACACTTTGCCCTTATGATAAAAAAAAACACAGCCAGAGTTAATTACGAGGCGAAGCCAAGACGTGCATCAAAATGCAGGGCGGGCCGCAAAGCAGACTGGCTCCTCATCCGTCTCCCTCCCCTTTCCCCTCTCAGCACTCCTCCCACTGCCAAACGGCATCCCGGGGGAGTCTGCGGCGAGGGAGGCAGCGGGAGTCGGCGGACAGGGATGGACAGGTGACAGGCACTGACAACAAGGACGAACGCTCCGTTAGGCCTGGTTCAGGGTAATGGGGCCGTGGGGACTTTTGAGGGAGTCATTCGTCATCTCGTCATCCCGCCGGCGAGATAAGGAGGAGGGATGAAGACGGAACGGAACGCGACGCGAAGGGAGCAGCTGTCACGGAAGAAATGGTTTTCGGAAAAGCGCCGGCGCGAAAGGGGAGGAAACGGCCGGCCGGCGTGACTGGCGGGCGGACGCGCTGGGAGCGCGTGGCCTGGTTTGCTACACACCGCGGTGGGTCCGTTCAGCGTTCAGACTTCAAATAACAAACTGCGTTTCTTGCCTGGCCTCCAGGAAAGAGGGAGAAATGGCTCCCCTGGCCCGGTTACAGGTGTTTTAAACCAGAGCCCGACCTAATGTTTATTAATCTCATAAGTCGAAGGCTTAGCTCCTCTGAAAATAAAGGAGCCTTACCGAAAACCAGAGCATTTCCACCCTCCCAAGCCTGCCGCTCTCTTTTCTCTTAGCAGGTGTCACCAGGGTTTGCTCTTAGACCAGATTTCCGTCATTCAGGCTTGAAGAGGACACATATAAGACGCAGTTTGACTCCCACACGGAACCCTGGTGAGGTCACGTCCCCGGGTAATCGGTGCCCATGTTGCCCGTCTCTAGAGAAATGCTCTCTATAAAAAATAAATCAATTTATGGAGCGGCGCTCCGGCTTTCCCGTTCAGGAGCCGCGAGCTGCCAATCGTACCCAAAGTCATAAGGTGCTCTTTTACCTAATGAGGTCCAGGCGGAGTCGGGACGCCCTGAAGAACGTAACACGAAGCTTAATTCACTACGATTCTTGGCCATTCGCCGATTGACGTGTGCCAGGCTGGCCTGACGTACCGCCGTCGTGACGGGGGCCCATGCCGGGAAGAAAAGAGGGCAGCGAGTAAGAACGCCGGGCCCTGTAGCGTGACAGAACCAGGCCACGTACGCCTTAAGGACAGATGACCTTGTAAATGGCGTTGGCCATCAATGGTTATTGGTATTGAATGGCTCTCCGAAAGGTCTGCTTCTTAACGACGTAATGGAACGAGGGGCTCTGATGGAGAAGGATGGCTCGGCGATGACCTCAAGACGAGACGAAGCTCCCTTTGGGCTTAAGCTGTTCCCTGAGAACGAACGGTCTCGCAACTCGATAGGACGGGCCGGGATCCAACTCCGAGTCCCTGGAACACCCCCTTCCTTCCGTTCCTCTGTTGTGGCGAACCCCACCGGCGGGTCACGTCTTCACACGTGGAGAAACAAGACGAGGTGGAGAAAAGGTGATGTTGAAAAATTCAGCCTTCGCCTTCTGTCGCTCGGAAGGAGAAGAGAGAGAAAGCGAAATAGAATAGTGTAAATGAATCAAACCCCAAAATCCCCACAGCATCGGTAGGATTGTGCAGTGGCATCACCGGTTCGGTTCTCGCTTTGGGCGGGATGGCGCTCCCTTTCGTGCTCGGTTCCTTTTACAGTTTGAGGGACTTTTCCCCCTTATCCTTGCCGTCACGTGGGCTATAAATACCCGTGCGACGGGATTCGGGGACTGAGAAGAGGTGGTACGGTGCAGTGAAATGTCTCGTGTAGAAATGGGCCGGAAATCAGATTGGCAAAAAGCTTGAGTTTGCTTTTAGGCAAAGGCCGTAGTGTGAAAGAAGCTGGGTTTTCAGGTGTATGAAATTTCCAGGTCTACCAGCAGAGGTCAGAGCGTCAGGCTGCAGGAAATTCTCGGGTGACCATTTTGTTGTGTACAGTGAGTTTATCTATGTCTTATTCGCGTCTGACAGAACAGGATGTAATAATTAATTTATTAGTACTATATATTAATATGGAATAAATTCTCTGTTCTGTCTTTGTGCTCAGCTCAAGAGCAGAAGCCTGGCCATCGGTTTCTCCACGTCTTCCTTCAAGACGGCCACCCCGTTGCTAGACTGGGCTGCGGCGACGGCCACGTCGACGTCCTGGACGCCCTTTCCGGTCAGGTCCTTAAAAATAACACCGTGGTGCCAATAAGGGTCGGGTGAGTACCGACGTTTATCGAAGCGTTTCGCCTTCACACTGCAGTTTTTAAACATTTAAATTTGAGCACGTCCTCCCCGTGTCTGCGTGGGTTTACTCCCACAGTCCGAAGACAAGCGTGTTTGGTTAACTGGTGTCTCTAAAGTGGCCCTTAGAGTGTGTCTGTGTGCCCTAAAATGGATTGGCGTGCCGTCTAGGGTTGTTCCTGCCCTTGCGCCCACAGTTGCCGGGTGGATTCCTTACGTTTATTTAAGGCGACGGAAGGATACGGGGAACGTGGTACGTTCCTCCTGACAGCCACGAGGTGTTTGGAGGCACTCGACCGCTGGGGAGCCGCGTTCGGAATAGCTATAGTTTGTCGTAAATGCCATCGGCTCGCATACAGGCGTCCTACTTGTAACGCGAGTTAATTGGGCCAAGATTTAGAGCGCGGTTCGGCTTGATGGGCATTCTCAATCACCAAGCTCGCACTGCCTCGTTCCGGAGAGACTCAGGCGTACGTGCAATATGTCAAAAAGAGTGCCGCGGACGCTGCCGGGGAAGCCATTTAGGCCGCGTTTCTGCCTCACGAAGCTTCTGTCCCCAACTTTACAGGTTCGCCTGTACGGAGCGAGGGGAGACAGCGCTTAGGAAAGTGCACACGACCGCAAATGGGTTTGCTCTTCCGATCTGGCATTTTGAACTGGACAGATATGAATGGGTTTATTTAGAGTTGCAACACAAATTGAATAAAAAAGGAAACGTGTCCTCTTAAGCCACACTCTGGGACTGCTACACACACACACACACACACACACACACACAAGCGCCATACCCAAAGGTCAGGAACCCTGCGAGAAACCTTAAAGCGCATGGCCTATAGTATGCGGACACCTGTCTTTCGTTTTCCTGTTTTCACAAACAGAGGTCTTGAAGTACCACTATATAAATCTGCCTTAGATATGTCTTAGTCACATCTGAATGACAGAAAGCTAGTTTGACCGGCTGAGCTTTATTTATGAGAAGTGTGGTCTAAATACTAGTCCAAATTATTTCTATAGGTGCATCGTCTCAAAACAGCCTCACGATACTGTATGATCTTAAAAGGGCAATTCCAAATTGAGCTAACCTAGGGCGACAGTGGCAAAGAAAATCTTTGAATATAGAAAGCAAGAAACCTTGAGGGGAACCAAGACTCAAAAAGGGACCCGACCTGGCACTGGTTGGTTCTTAATCCACGTTGGAGTGATGTTTTGTGCTTATATTAATTTAGGTTTTATATTAATATTCAAAGTACTGGGCAATAGTCTTAGGCCACTGTTAAATACAAGTATCTAAATCTATTTTATTTTATGCTATAATAGTTTTTTCTGGAAAGGGAAACCCGAGTTTAAAATCTTTAGGTCCGATCCTGGACAGTAAATGATCCAAAATGTATTGTCCTTTCAGCGTTGCTTAAACAGCCAATCTAGACTTTAGCATAACACCCTGACGAACGCATCTCTAAAGGATGCAAAGTCTCATGGACTTTCACCATATGGCGCTGTTTGTTTCCATTTTGCGTGATTTGTTTGCGCTCCCAAGATTTCGGCGTCTGGGGAAGGGGCCGCCTTTAACTATTTATCCCGCCATCAAAGCGTCTTTCCGACTTGCGTCACTGGAAGCGATCCCGCTCGCTCTGGAGCTCTCCGGGAAAGATCTTGACCTAACCGTTGGTAATTGGGGCGGAAAAGTTTCGGAGCACGATTGGGACTTTAGGTTTTAATCGGCCCCAATTTAAAGCGCGTGCCTGTTTTAATACGGGTGCGATCCGCGAGCGTAATAGTGGCCGTTATTATTTCTTTTAAGCACCGTTATCTTGGAGCAAATTTCTTTCATTTCCATAGAGACAATATGATCATGTCGGCTATGTCAGATTGAGCGGAGATTGCTAGGCAACAGACTGATGGGCTTCGTCTGAGGCGAGCTGTTTGGCTCTCAAAGCGTGACTAAATGGGAACTGGAAATAGGGTGACTAATTTTAAGCTCTGCTCCTCGGCGAAAAAAAAAGCCGTGATGCTCACAGCAAGTTCAGGGAGCAGAAAGTGTAAAGTTTACCGCCGTGAATTGTCCTTTCCGCCGCTCCCTGGGACGGGCTAACAGGTCAGACAAACTGCTGTTTTCTGCTGTAATGCTGAGCACTTTGGATAGAGGCGGAGGTCAGGAACGAGCCACAGTTAAAGACAGAAAAGCTGAATTATAGCGAACGGCCACAAGTGCACCGACCTAAAAAGTGTCGCCAGATGCACTCTGAGCACGTTTGTTTTTTACCCCTTGTCCTTGTTACGTTCCCTGAAAACAAACCGGGTCGGAGCGCAAAAAAACCCAAAGGACTTTCTAATCGGGACGTGAGCCAACGAGCAAGGTGGCAGGCTTTGGCGTGACTTTGTCTGCTCTTCAACCCTTAACTCCTGCCTCTGCTCGTGGCAATACAAAGAAAAAGAAATAATGCAATGGAATTTTATCGAAAGCTGCTCCGGAGGATCGGATATAAAAGGAAACGGATGAAATACTGGGGGTTGAGAGTCTTTTCTAAAGGTCAGTTTAATGCTGACATGCCATACGTATCGTCTTAGGTGCTGCATGGTATTAGGGGTTCGAAAATTGAGACGAGAGAGAGGGACGGAGAAACGTAAAAGGTCCCAGAGAAAACCTAAGAAGTAAGATATTCTGGGATAAGGGAACGTCTCCTAAATGACATGAAATGGAAACAGAAATAAGTCGCTCTGGATAAGGGCCTTGCTCAGGGGCCCAACTGTGTCAGAGGTGGACCTTCTGGTCTAGAGTCCAGTACCTTAACCGCTAGGCCACCACAGTCCCAGTTTTTAATTAAATCAGGAATGTCCGGCGATTCTCTTTTCGGCCAGCAGGTGAAAGGTAAGATTTGTGCAAAGATTTTTGTCTGCCGTTACTATTTTCCAGCATTAAAAAAAAGGCGTTCCGGCTGTTCTTCTTGACCCGTTTAACCGCACTCTCTGAATATTTGAATCAATAAATGATCAGCCGGTTGATGGTACAGCGGGAGGATTTCACGAGCGCCCTGCCGGATAATGACCTATTCGGCTTCACATATACACTCTCTCCGTTGCACTGGCGTGACAATGACATGTGTCGACGCCTCTATTCTAATTGACTGATAAGGAGAGATTAAACTCCACATTCTTGGGCAAATATCAATAACCCAGCCACTTGATTTCGTACCGAGAGGTCACCTTCCGGGGGTCCGTTTTTTTGGCCGCCGGGAGGCGGTGGAGCGGCTGCCGATTGAAGGTCAGCCGGACGAGCGCTCGGCCAGAATCTTAATGTTCGGTGCTTTGTGAAGCCCTGGCACTGTCACACTTGACTTATGGCCGTTCAAGATTGCCGGCAGGCAGTTTTCTGTCATTCAGACATGCGTGCGGTGTATAGAAGAACCGTTTGGTTGCCTGTTGTTTTTCGTATTGCGCCTCGGCAATTGAAGCAAAACAAACAAACATTGTGCAGACGACCCTTTCGAATGAACGAACGGACCCTCGTTCGGGAGGTCCCCAAATCCGGTGAGAAGCCTTTCCTGGAGTCCCAAAGTGAGCTGCTAGGAGCAGAACCAGTCCCGAATTCTCGGTCCTGCTTGCACACGTCAGTGTTTAGAAACGAGGCCAAGACAATATTTTTGCAGACGATCAGCAGCTGGATGAAGATTGAAAGCCTCGTCCGGGGGTCCTTTTATTCCGTCCTGACCTCAACGGCTTCGACTCTCGGCTCAATTGACGTGCGTGAGCTCGAATCGAATGCTCGGATTCAGTTCTGAGCTTTTTAACGACGGAACCACATCTCAAAAAAGGGATTTGTACCTTTTGAACCCTTGTCTTTAAAGTACTTTTAGGATCGCCCCCTGTGGTGTTGTCGAGGAAAACCCAGGGGCGTGGGCGTTAGGCACAGGTCCAGACCACGCCAAACGACGACCTGAGCAAACGCAGGGAACATGGCCATATTTTGCTGGGGAGTAAAACGAGAAACATTCAACCGGAAAAATAAAAACCAACAGGTGGTTAGGCCTTGATGTTTCTCGGGTACGGCTTTGTATTCCGAATCGCTGATGGATTATTTAAAACCGAGCGAACGCGGATCAAATACTCGACCTATTTAGATCAGGCTTTTGCAGGGGTGTCTTGAAGTATTCTCCAGAAACGGTCTTGGGCTGATATTGTGTCAATCCTGCTGGATCGAAAGGGAAAAAAAAAAAAACACTCCCTCATGATTCAGTTTGTGGTGTTGTTTCTTCTCCTTCTTAACACCCACCGGTGTGTGTGTGTGTGCGCACATTACTTTAAAGCCTCTACTCTATGATGCTTTACTGCCATCTGTAGCCGGCTTTAGCAAGTAGCTCCGGATTAAGATCGGCTTGTTGCTTATTTTGCCAGGCTCGACCCAAACCCCAGTTGTAATGTAGATGCAGGCACGAGGCCGGATGCCCGTGTACGTGTGTGTTGACGCTGATCAAATACGTTGCGTCAGGTCTGAGCCGAGGTCGACGCGGCGCTCTTCCCGTCCTCGGAAACAGATGTTAGCAGACCCTCAGGACGAGATAATTGGCTTGCAGAGAAGCTCTCGGGTAATAGATCATTTAAACCATTAATACCGCGGTGGTTAAAAATGTCTCCGACGAAGGTGCCGAGGGTGAGCGAGGTGAGGCTTCGGTTGAGTCGGGAGACGGAGTAGGTGAGAGTTGCCTTATTACCGCGATAGATCAGAAGTAGGGCCGAAGGGGAGGAAAGAAAGCGCTGAATAATTGAAGCGCCGTCTCATCCCGCGGAGCTCCGGAGCAGCTTTTGATTTTGGAATTATAGCAACGTTTGCAGAACGTTGGCTCCTCGTGATCCATCGTCACGTTTATCTTAGCGGGACTTTAGAAACGATTTGTCGGCCAGACCATTAACGTGGTCGGAAGCTGTTTTTCTTTGGTTGTGGGGTTTCTGGGATGCCGTGGCAATTAGTCTAGGAATGCAAGAGAATGTAACGTCCGGCTAGCAAATGGTATGATCCACGGGGTGGCTCACGGGCTCAGCGAGAGTCCCTCCTGTCCCAAGGGAAAGTGCAGCCAAGCTTTGCCACAGCCCGTCGTCAGCGGGCCTAGCGAGCAGCGCGGCTACCCCCTCGTCACCCCGCGGAGCACGTTAGCGAGTCGCGCATTTACTGCTCCAACAGATTTTCCTGTGCAGCGAATGAGAAAATGCGCCCTAATTATATTTTGTCAATTTTATCCTCCTGTAATGCAATTTGTATCCTTGACTTTTATGCATGAAGGGGTTTTGTTGTTGTGTTTTTTTTCTCGGCAGTGCGCCTGAACAGCCTAATGTACTAGTGAGCAAACTAAAGAGTCTCCGTTGTGTTTTATACAAAAGCCCTGAGAGCGTTTTAAGGTTTTCATTTCCACTCGTAGTCCACTACTATTTCACTCGTTCTCCTACGGTCTAGACAGACGCACAATGTGTGTATGTACCATTTTGCGGGTAGCAAACACACACGCGGTATGTCTTCAGCGTGGTACGTGTGCTCATTAAACAGGGAACCAAACCGGGCGTTAACGGTCCATCGATCGGCGTCTGTTCACCGTCACGACCGATGTCTTAGCGAATTGCATAAATGGCAGTCGGAAAGAAAATCGTTCGAGACTCTGGACGGGCAGAGATGAGAGTTTAAGAGCTGGAGACTGCTCGTAGTCGGTTGAGGTGTTTAGGGACCTTTCGGAGTAAGTTACTTGGGTTCGTGTGTATTGGTCCACAAGGCTTTGTCCTCTCTGAACAGGTTAAATCAATTCAAATAGCACGCCCGCTGTAGAAGATCTGCATCGAAAATGAGTTGTAAAAACGCTAAATAAGCGTTACGTTTGATTTTAATCAAAATGTGTCGCTTTGAAACAAGAAAAAGGGCGAGAAAAGGTTGTGAAAGGAACCGTAAAAATGACAAAAGCTGTGATTTCTTAAGTTTTCATTTAGTTTGGCTGGGGGTAGCAGCTTTTCTTAGATACCCAACAGGGGGCGCTCAAAGGCAAAAAAAAAGGGTTCCGAATATATATATACTGTGTGTATATATAAGCCCAGCATATTCAGAAAGTATCGTAATGCACAGTGGTTCTGATATTTTTCCTTTTGGTTGGCTGGTATCACTAACCCACTTAACGATTTATGAGGTGATACGTTACAGGAAGTACTCCGAGCTAGATTTATGGGAGGGTTCCTGTAGCATATATGAGATTGTTGCCCGGCTGATCTTCCGTGTTGTTCGGAATCCTGCCCCAGAACCAATCGTTTCAATCGCTGGTGTTCTCGGACGTCTCTCTCTCGACACATTTCTGTATTGTTTTCTCGCTAAAAAACCCTCCACGTTAATAAAGCGACATTTAGGGGCGCCCGGCTGTCGTTTACCTTCGGGTCCCTGAGATTTTGCTCGCAAGAACAAACAATAATAAAAACGAAAGCCTCGAGGCGATTTCATCTCATGTTCGGCATCTTAAACACCAACAGCTGTACAATATCCATAACGTGATTAACCTTCCATAATGAAGATAAGCTTCACTTTATTATAGATCATTGCTAGGCTAATTGGGCGATATTAAAATCTTTATTGGGGGTTTTCACAAACAATCGGGCCGCTTCACTTCGGATATCATCACTGACACTCGGCCCGTCGGCTTGCATTTCCCGCTCGCAGGCTCTTGCCGGGTATTTATAGCCATCCGTATGCAGAAGGAGAACTTCCCGTCTTGTCATTAGTGCTACCTGAAGTTGAAGGGCTTTGATTGCGTTCAAGAAGGTGTCCTGCAAGGCCGATTTAAAGTAGTTGGAGGGCAATCGGCCTGATTGCTTAGCATCTGGTCGTTAAAAAAGGGGACGACTTTCTTTTCTTTTTCCTTTTTGACCCCCCTGAGAAAAACAAAACAAAACAGGCTGCAGGGGGAAGAGTTCCCACGCCAGGGGTTGAAAGGCGGTCTTTCAATTGGTGGGATTCGAACCCTGGACCTTCTGGTCCACAGTTTAGTACTTTAAAGGAAGTCGTGCGGAGACTGTGGTAGCCTAGCGGTTAGAGACTTTTTCATGCAAGTGACTCGTGTTTGTGTGAACGACTTCCCGCTCAATGTTAGTACTTGTCCTATTGTGAGTAGTCGAATCCGGTAAATGGGACCAAATCCTGAAGTACAGAAACAAATCCTATTACATACGAGTCATGTTATTCGCTTATTAGGACCGAAATTCGGCCTAATCGGACCAAAGAACGTGAGAGCGACTAAGAAAAAGAAGCCACAAGTCGCCACTTTGAACTGATGCAAAGCCGATCGGCAATTTAGGGGAGGATTTTTGGGATCCCCGGGAGAATTTATGCTTTTATCAAACGTCAGGAAATCTGAAAAGTTGTCGGCAAGAGCAAAACCAGCAGGAGGTGACCACGCCCACCACTTTCTCGATTCAGTCCGAGCGCGGTCTGTCAAGAGAACGCGTCAGATCACACCGGATAAGTTCTTCAAACGTTGACTGGAATTGAGTAAGAACTTGTTTTTTTACAGTATTATTACTTCGCATGCTGAGT